>SDVV010044634.1:0-10138 GCA_016164225.1 Gammarus roeselii
GAACGTTGGTCCCAGACGCGATGTTGGCTCCCTATAAATCACCCCAAGTAGAGACTGCTCTCGATGGAATGTTGGTCCCAGACGCAATTTTGGCTTCCTGTGAATCACCCTAAGTAGGTACTGAGCTTGATGGAACGTTGGTCCCAGACGCGATGTTGGCTCCCTATAAATCACCAGAAGTAGGGACTGCGCACGATGAAAAGTTGGTCCCAGACGCAATGTTGGCTCCCTATAAATCACCCCATGTAGGGACTGCGCTCGATGGAACGTTGGTCCCAGACGCGATGTTGGCTCCCTAAAAATCCCCCCAAGTAAGGACTGCGTTCGATGGAACGTTGGTCCCAGACGAGATGTTGGTTCCCTATGAATCACCCCAAGTAGGTACTGCGCTCGATGGAACGTTGGTCCCAGATGCGATGTTGGCTAACTATAAATCACCCCAAGTAGGGACTGCGCACGATGAAAAATGGTCCCAGACGCGATGTAGGACGAAACACCTGTTCAAGTATCCCGCGGTCGTATTATATTCGGTGTATTTCAAAGTTAAATTTTATTAAGTACCTGCAATGAATTCAACGAATTACGTACTGTAGATGCTGTACTAAAATCCAATTGCAACTGTTGTAACTCGAGGAATTAGATAAATTAAAAAATACTACTTGCCATGCCAACATTCTTGAAATAGTTCAGTCGCATTTGTTTCATCATATGTATCTATTTAGTTATTGAGCATATGTAATGACGCAATATTAATGTTACATCGAAAAATGTTTATTGTACCATCATTATCTGAAAGCCTGAATCAGAAAATAATTTTTCTTAGTTATGTCATCAGATAGCTAGTTGTTGGTGAGATTTTGCTGATTTAATAAATTTCTTCTGTTCATAGCGCATGTGTATTCCTCTATATAAAAGTAAAGCGCACACAAACGCTACCCAGAGGCCTCCACTAGTCTAAGCCCAGTCCTGGCAGATACAATCGGCATTCGACTCTTGTATAAACATTTAAAATTAGATTTTTAACGTAAAAAAAATTCTGTTGTTACATCGACATGAGGCCGACGGAAGCAGTCCGAGACTGGTTGGAGGGGGGCGGGCGTTGGATGGACACGAAGGCGATTTTAACCGTCCATCTTGATCACCTGGCAGGAACACGATGGCATGGCTCACAGGCTTGTCCGGGCATGTTGTGGGGTCGTACTTCGCTTCTCACAAATCACAGAACTCAGTGCCTGTGAAAAAATACAATATTATGAAGCACATGACGCATTGACAAAAAAATAAAGTCATAACCAAGGGAATGGATGATCGGGTCTTGGCCATTCTCCAGCTGTGGAGGCAGTGAATGGTCGGGTCTCGGCCACTCTCCAGCTGGGGAGGCAGTGAATGGTCGGGTCTCGGCCACTCTCCAGCTGTGGAGGCAGTGAAATGGTCGGGTCTCGGCCACTCTCCAGCTGGGGAGGCAGTGAACGGTCGGGTCTCGGCCACTCTTCAGCTGGGGAGGCAGTGAATGGTCGGGTCTCGGCCACTCTCCAGCTGGGGAGGCAGTGAATGGTCTTGTCTTGGCCACTCTCCAGCTGGAGAGAGGCGGTCTCTAGCACGATTAACAGCAACGGCCCATACCTACACGTCTAAACGGAGAGGGGGAATCGGTAACCGAACAAGAGAAGTACAATGGGAGACGAAAGAGTGTTCTCCATGTTCTGCCCTGTATTGTAAAACATAACAGTAACTAGTTTGTAGACATTGGAATGGAGTATATATTATACCCAACCGTGGTTTTATTTATTCATATGTTACTAATATCGTAGCATGAGTCATCTATTTTAGCATAGCAAATATTTTACGGCAGATTCGATCGAATCAGAAAGCATACAGACGAATATATGAACGTTTAGCCATACCAATTATGTAAATAGAATCAGCGTAGATAAGCATACTAAATTAATTAACGCAGAGCGACTTTCATCGTGGTCACATCTCTTTCGCTTCAACAATTCCACACATATCGAAAAAAATGTGGTACCTGCAGGAGACGGTGCAAGATGACGCTTTATGAGATTGTATTTTATAACAACACACCTGTTCACAGTTAAAAAGTTGTTTACAGGCAAGGTACACGTTCCTACGAAAATCAAACACTAAGGGAAGAATAAACCAACTACGGCCGTCTCAAAAGACGCCATAACAAACAAGTTAATATCGATATTGTTTATTGGCTCAGAACGAACCCATCATCGGTCATGAGAACGCAGTAAATCAAACGGCAGAGGCAAGGGTTCATTCAAGATGTATGGACTATGAATGAATAGTTTGTAGTCTCTGTACACCATGGATTCACCGGGAGGACGGTGAGTCACGGGCCACGCCCCTCCCCATCCCATTTGCAAATGAATTTGCTACATTCCTAACATTCCATTTTGCTTGAGCGCATGCATTTGTTTATAGGATGCGTGCCCTTTGGGTGGGTGCCTCCTCCCCTAAGCCCCGTTTAACAAACTCGAATGCGCCAACGTTCATATCTTCACACATGTAGACGTATCGTGAAGTGTCGCGATGTGGATCCACATATACTTATAATGATTGAGTATTCGATCAGCATTTCGTGAAGTTTTAATGAATGTAGTGTTCACAATTATATGATATAAGGGTTAGGGACTTGTTAGAAGAACACAACGCATGTTGATTATATGATATAAGGGTTAGGGGCTTGCTAGAAGAACACAACGCATGTTGAATTTATGATATAAGGGTTAGGGACTTGTTAGAAGAACACAACGCATATTGAATTTATGATATAAGGGTTAGGGACTTGGTAGAAGAACACAACGCATGTTGAATTTATGATATAAGGGTTAGGGACTTGGTAGAAGAATGCAACGCATGTTGATTATATGATATAAGATTTAGGGACTTGGTAGAAGAACACAACGCATGTTGACAGTCCAGGGCGTTTTGTTTTTTCTCTTTGGATTTATAAATTAATTTAAGAAGAGGTTCGTAACATGAAGTGATCTCTTAGAAGCCGAACATGCCAAATATTTCATTATGTGTCAACACATGAATAGAAGTTGCATCATACTTTGTTTTATTAGATTGCAAAAACGGGGCTTACAGATACACTAGATTTCACGTGATCGAAAGTTCGTTCACACATTACATCAGTGGAATAGGGTCCATTTAATAACATGGCAGTCATTTAAAGCGTCAAAAAAGGGTAGTATTTATTTCTGGAGCGTATTAATAATTACCATTTGAAGAATTGCGCACAAATGAATAGTGTTTTGAAGAAGGAAATCATGTTGCCATTCTGCGTGTACGATCACGTTCTAGAATTACTACTAATCAGCGCAAACTCTCCGAGCTGGTCAACTTACATAAAACCAGGTTATTGTTGTTATATAAGAGTTTGACTTCATAACAATATATACTTTTTCTTTCATTCATCTGATGGTTAAATTACTAGGATCATCGGTCAAATCCAACTGTTGACCTTGAATGCGGCAGCGTGGCAAATGGATTAAATTTCTTCTTGGTCTGAAACTGATATTTCTTAAATATTTTTCAATCATTTTTTCATACAGAGCGCTTTCTGAAAAAGTAATAACTGATTGTTCAACACTAACACTAGCCTATGGGAAAGAAGTGGTGAAAGT
Source organism: Gammarus roeselii (assembly GCA_016164225.1). Classification (NCBI taxonomy): domain Eukaryota; kingdom Metazoa; phylum Arthropoda; class Malacostraca; order Amphipoda; family Gammaridae; genus Gammarus; species Gammarus roeselii. The sequence continues at coordinate 3,657 of SDVV010044634.1, forward strand.
TTCAAAGTCTACAGCACCTTTGAGGTGTACGATTTTTAAAGTTGTACACGCTACCAACCTGCCATTGGAAGGGGGAATCCTGGAACTCATAGGTCTTAATGCATTTCATGCCTCATAAATGAATTGTATTTGTATATTCGGTTTTGTCTTGATGGAAGCTAAAGCAGCTGCAACTCGTCCTCGGAATGCTTTCATAACAGACAAATAATCCAATATTGCCGTCATATGCGTTGCTTTTTGAGAAAAGTAATCAGAAGTGGCAACTAATCCTTATATCGATTTAGCAAAATCAAAGTTAACCTTGGATTTTTTTTGACGAATTTTTAAGGAAAAGAAATCCAAAAATCATAATGCATAGCGTTCGTATTGGATGATAGTTTTTTGTTATGTCGCACATTCAAGGAAGAAATATTAGTAAAAAAATATAAAATGTCCGAATGTAGAAGCAGAGGTTTAGAGCAGTAAATTAATCACGTATGCAGAGTTGACTACAATAATCAACCACGCATGCAGAGCTGACTACAGTAATCAACCATGCATGCATAGCTGACTATAATAATCAACCACGTATGCAGAGCTGACTACAGTAATCAACCACGCATGCAGAGCTGACAACAGTAAACAACCACGCATGCAGAGCTGACTACAGTAATCAACCACGTATGCAGAGCTGATCATAGTGATCAACCACGCATGCAGAGCTGACTACAGTAATCAACCATGCATTCAGAGCTGACTATAATAATCAACCACGAATGCAGAGCTGACTTTAGTAATTAATCACGCATGCAGAGCTGACTTTAGTAATTAATCACGCATGCAGAGCTGACTATAGTAATTAATCACGCATGCAGAGCTGACTATAGTAATTAATCACGCATGCAGAGCTGGCTGTAGTCAAACGTAACACTTGTACTTACCTGCAACACAGGAAAGGCAAATTGCTCTATTATAAAGCTGCCTTCAGTTTAGACCAGAATAGTTAATTTCGCTGCATCAGAGTTACGGAATCGAGAAAAATAAGTATCACCTGCAAACGACACACCAATCGGTCAGGCGGTGTCCGAGAAGATGTGCAAGTGTGATGTTTACTAACGAACAAGCAGCCGCTGGTCGGAGATATAAATGATATAATATTGACTCCCAATATTACCCGTATTATTTTATAAACTGAGGTGACCCAAATATTTTCTTTTCGAACTTGTTATGACAACTTAGAGTCTATTCAATTCATTTATCCAAAAAAAGTATGAAGCTGAGTTTCCTGAAAAAAATGTGACAAATAAGTAAAATATGCCATAGCTTGCATTTTCATCAATTTTTAACGGTGATAATTAATTTGTAAGTTTCGAAAAGAGTGACAATTATGCAATGAGCCGCATTTTTGTTTTAAAATATGAATCAAGAATTACACTTGAACTTAATTAACAAAATTTACCCGAAGACTGATGCTTTGGAAAATTCCGTTTTTTTCTACTAACCCTGGACTTTTAGATATATTTTTTTCAGTTTACGATCAATTATATAAAAATTGTTATACAATGAATTTATTCGTTCACGAACGAAGCAAAAATGTAGATGAAAAGGGAAAAATAGTTTTTTCCTAATACTCAGTTTCGATATACGTTTGTTGGAAATATTCGGACGGTTTTTTGCTGTAGAGAAGTTGATTGAGATTTGAGTGGCACCTTTTTTTTCTTCATCGTGAAGTGTTTTCTAGAAAATCGCCTGCAATTTGTAGAATGTAACTAATTTTGGAGATTGTTATACAAATCACACTGCATCGAAACAGATGCTTGGGTGCACAGGGAACAAAATTTAATGATGATCTGAAATTTTATTTCCAGGTGATCGGGAGGCATTTAAATCATAGGTCGAATTCACACAAGCAAATCACAGAAGATACAAATCACTGAAGCTTACTCGCTAGGAAAGAGAAGCAGGGAGACTTGAATGACGACTAACAGAGTTGATGAAGTTAGTTAGGTTTATAAATGATTGATATTCACAGTAATCAAACTGGGGGTTTCAGATCGATACCTTTATCTATATATTGCGTTCGGTACAGCTGTCACAAGGGACCCAGACGACAGAAGCGCCCATCCGCGGTGCTCCAGTGGGTCGCCCGAAGCTGACACTTAGTAGCGACCTCGGGGGTAGATGGGGCCTGATCTACCGTACGGATTCGGAGACGTCGGACTCCTTTTGTGAGTAGCGAGGAAAGAAGAGGAATGGAAGGGGCGTTCAACGACTGAAACGAGGCACTTTGAATTCATACTTCCAAAGAAATATGAAAGTAACTCTTAATAATAAGGGATGTACAGAATGTGTTTCCATCCTGGGATTAGCTACATATTTCATTTAAAGGAGGTACGTGCAATGGGGTACACATGATCTTGCATAGAAGTTGGGCAGGGGAACCTTGCCGAATACAGAATGGATACTTTCCGCATGCTGTCCGCTTTGGACAACGTGCTGAGCAAGCACACCGCACGTCACTCACAGTCTGTTAAAGGAAGGCGCGTTCGCAAACACTGCATATCTCTGTCATCTCTGATGGGGGACTTAGAGAGCGCACTGGGACGTAATAACTATGCTCCTCTAGTTTCCATGCGTCACCAAACCCCCCAAAATCACGCTGCCAAAAACTGAAATATGTTCGTCACTTAGAATGAACATGTTGTCGAAATTACCAGCCGCCCAGAATGAGTCATGCTTGTTTGAATTTCAGACTGTAGTTGAGATTAAACTCAAAACGTCAACGAAGTTCTGTGAAAAGTAAACGGAAGTTGTGTTTCAAGAAGTTCAAACGTATTATTTTGCATACACGTGGTGAGATAGAGGTAGTATTTTATGCATGGCATGTCTATAAAAATTTCAGAGTTGAGCAGCGCTGCATCGCCTGTTTATGTTGAGACTATTCTGGTTGCCTAATAGCGGACAATTGATCACTTCAGGGATTTTTGAGTGTTTCCTCCTCTATTTTCAGACCTGGACGTAGTTTCGGTGACGTCACGCTAGAAGTCCAGAGCGACCAATTATAAAACAGAAACGAGAATTTGATGCACTGGAACTTAGGGATATGAGTTTACAAATTTACCATCCCCTGTTGGAGCACTAATAAAGCGTCAACAAGACAACCCTTAGTTGCGCTGAGTGCGACATTTGCTTAGTGCTTGGGCTTACTAATGCTTGCAGTCAATGCCATTTACGCTGTCAATGTTGCAAGGTATGCACGGGTGCCTTTGGAGGTGCAGTAACTCCTATGGTGCTGAGGACATGTGTTCCCGGCACTCCCCAGGTGGCACCGAGAAGCGTTATCACTCTTTTATACCCTTCTGCATGGGCTCAAGGTATTAGCAGTAGTCCTTAAAAGGAGATTATTTAGGGCCGGCTTATCACCTATTGGGATAGTGGTCAAGAGGGAGACCAAGATGAGTAAAAAAAACTAAGCTAAACATAAGATGCTAAGGAGGTAGATAAAAGTCAAGTAAATTTAGGACGGGGGAGAAAAGGAGACATGGAGAAGGGTGAATGACTAGAGTGTGTATAGAAATAATAATACCACAAAACAAACCACCTTCAACTCAACTCTCGTCAAACCCACAAGCAAAACGCCATCCAACACATTCCTTCAATGTTCAACCGCGTGCAGTTTACCTCGGGGCTTGCGCTACAAATTCTATTGATTGAGTTCAATCTGGCGTCTACCTTTGCGGCGACCAAGCAGGGAACCCGTAGGCCGCGACCGATGCTCCTCCCTCATGGGAGGGTTGCCGGCTTAGTGCTCCGTGGGACAGAGCGTTCTCTGGACGCTGGGGAGCGCCTCCGTTGTACTGCTGGCGAGTAGAGGCTGGTTGGTAGGAGCTCTGTTGCTGGTATGACCTGTTCCTGGCATCGTTTGACTGGTGTTGTGGGTTAAGTTGGAGCTGGGGCTGAGGCAAGAAAGCTGTTTGTGGCTGGGACCGAGAAATTGGCTGATTCGTGTTATCCAACTGTTGTTGAGCAACAGGCTTTGGCTGCATCTGAGACAAGGACTGTAACGGCTGCTGGGATGCTGGTGGGTTATCTTCAGAATCCTTAACATCACTTCCCCTGTAGGCAAAATCACATACTAAAAATACAGCATTCGACGTGGAGAAGTTTGTTGTAAAAAAATGTAGTGTTAGTGCATTGAAAATCACTCCCTTTTATAAAAATGTATTGTTAGTGGAAGGGAAATCACTCCCTGTTATGAAAATATAGTGTAAGTGGAGGAAATCACTCCCTTTTATCAAAATGTAGTGTAAGAGGAAGGGAAATCCGTCCCTTTTATAAAAATGTAGTGTTAGTGGAAGATAAATCACTTCCTTTCATAAAAAATGTAGTGTTAGTGGAAGAGAAGTCACTTCTTTTTATAAAAATGTAGTGTTAGTGGAAGAAAAATCACTTCCTTTTTTAAAAATGTAGTGTTAGTGAAAGAGAAATCCCTTCCTTCTATGAAAATGTAGTGTTAGTGGGAGAGAAATCACTTCCTTTTATAAAAATGTAGTGTTAGTGCAAGAGAAATCACTTCCTTTTATAAAAATGTAGTGTTAGTGGAAGAGAAATCACTCCCTTTTATAAAAATGTAGTGTTAGTGGAAGAGAAATCACTTCCTTTTATAAAAATGTAGTATTTGTGGAAGAGAAATTAGTCCCTTTTATAAACACAATAAATATTCAAAAGGGCAGCCACTCAATGATACCCGGAGAGAGATGACGTGCTATACACACAAACAAAAAAAGTATAACAAGCACATGCATAATGCAACATGTATTATATTAGGTTAATAAATAAAACAGCCACAAGAAAAGTTTAATTCAACGTAAAAACTTGAATCGCTCTGATATGCCACTAATTAAAATAGGTTTACTTTTAGACACCTGCAATCTCACATGTTTGATATACAACATTGGAATCACTCTACTGACTCGTGCTCACCGCTTCGTGGTTAGTGGCTGTTTCTGCTGTTGCGTTCGAGAAATTGCATCAGTCAATTTGATGACATCGTTCTGGACCCTGGAATATTAAAATAATGAGATAAAATTAAACAATGCATAAATAAATATCATAATTTTTTGCTGTAAAAATGCCTGTTTGGATAATGGGTAGGATGGTGGAGCAGCCTATGCAAAGTTCAAGTGTGCTTAGACACTTAATACGCGTACAGTTCTCGTCACTATTCTTGATTGCGACCAAAAATCGAGAAGCCTCATTTACAAAAAAAGATGTTAACTTCAGGATGTTATTTTTTTATTCGTGCACGACGTTTTTCATATTAGGTGGGTATCAACAGCAGTCGTCTATCACATGCTCATAGTTTGCATACGATGATGCATCATTGGAAAATAAAAAAAAGTTTGTCTCGTAAAGGAATGGAAAACAAAGCAATGTTCAATGATAATTGAACATCGCAGGTACGTTGGTAAATAAACTGAAATATAAGTCCAAGCCCGGGATGAGTGGCATAATTGTTTGCACTTCCTCATATCATGTACAATCATATGCAAATGTCGGCAGTCTATCTATCATGTGACTAATCTATTATCAATCTATTATCAACGCTTTGTTGCGTTTGAATGACACGTTCAAGACAAGTCTAGAGTCAACCATGGCTTGGCTGAATGAAAATGAGTCCAATATTGATAGTCATCTAGGACGCCTGCTTTTTAAAAGTAGATCAGCACGTTCATGCCCTTGGAGGCTTTCTGATAATTTTATAAATTATCAACCCACCCGACGTCTCGAGTTGTATTTGATACTAATAAGTTAGCAGTTACAAATTGGTGTCTGACGTATTGTGCGTGTGGTATAAGAGTCTGACATCTCAAGTGTGGGGAGCTGGGCACCACAGCAATGGTGAGGACAAAAGACTGTCTAAACTATTGAGTGTGAGAAGCAGGTAGACCACAGCAATGGTGAAGTTAATCAAGGGTATGACCTGTTGAGTGTTAGTAACAGGTAGACCACAGCAATGGTGAAGTTAATTAAGGGTATGACCTGTTGAGTGTTAGTAACAGGTAGACCACAGCAATGGTGAGGTTAATCAAGGGTCTGACCTGTTGAGTGTTGGTAGGAGGTAGACCACAGCAATGGTGAGGCTAATTAAGGGTCTGACCTGTTGAGTGTGAGAAGCAGGTAGACCAAGCAATGGTGAGGTTAATCAAGGGTCTGACCTGCTGAGTGTTAGTAGCAGGTAGACCACAGCAATGGTGAGGACAAAAGCTAGTCCCCCGAGCAGTCCGGCGGTGATGTACAGTTGGCTCTCGATGCTTAAACCGTTGCCTGTAACTGCCTGCAACAATAATTCTCGTGTCAATGGTAACGTTGACGACTAAATGACCAGCAACAACAACAACAAACGATAAAGGTGTGTTTTTATGGAGATAGAGGTGTGTTTTTATGGACCAAAATTGTACACGCATATACGATTTGACGGGTCAGGTCGTTCGAGCGGCTAC
>SDVV010044635.1:0-10138 GCA_016164225.1 Gammarus roeselii
CACGAGGCGCAGCCGAAGACGTCCTCACGAGGCGCAGCCGAAGACGACCTCACGAGGCGCAGCTGAAGACGACCTCAAGAGGCGCAGCTGAAGACGACCTCACGAAGCGCAGCTGAAGACGACCTCACGAGGCGCAGCTGAAGACAACCTCACGAGGCGCAGCTGAAGACGTCCTCACGAGGCGCAGCCGAAGACGTCCTCACGAGGCGCAGCCGAAGACGTCCTCACGAGGCGCAGCCGAAGACGTCCTCACGAGGCGCAGCTGAAGATGACAACAAGCAGCCCGACCAGAAGCACCATCACCTACAGGGGTTAACCTGAATGAGGAAGCCGCAACCCTTCAAGGAGTTGCGACACAAAGATTTGTATTTCTATGTACATCTAGGGTGGAAATTTCTATGTCACCTGCGCAGGAAGTTTTACCATTACCTCACCACCAAACAACCATTGCCCCCACACACCCGCCAGAGGCCTCCTCAATGCAAACAGAGTTAAACTCCAACCACTCCTCTCAACTCTTCTCCCATCCCATCCATTGTAATGGACTTGCAATTTTTTCTTGCAGAGGTCAACTACTTAGCCATCATGCATTTTTCAATCTCTCTTATCTCACACCTCAATCAGTCTTCCTTAAAAAACACATCTTCCTTCAACTGCTGAGCAACACACCCTTTGGGTCATGAGTGCGGTCCGAGGCCAGTGCCGGCAGCAGGGCCCAACAGTATGACTGGTTTAACCTTGCCACGTCATGATGACCGGGCCCACGGCCATTCCATCTTTCGACGAGATGCCAAGGGAGGGTAAGCCCATCATGACAGCGTCAAAAATCATTCATTCACAATCATTTTCCACTCACGCTATTCATTGCACACTCTCTCGCTACCTCATCACTCGAGTCTCTCCTTTGTAACGCCTGCTTCACACCATCCATCCACCCAAACTTTGGTCTCCTACTAGGCCTACGTCCATTCGCCTCTGCCTTCAATGCTCTTCTCACCTATCTCCCTTCATTCATCCTCACCATGTGCCCGAACCATCTCGGAACACGCGAACCAACTCCGTCCTAACTTTTTCACCATCCCCGTTCTAGCTCTCACCACTTCGTTTTTGATCCTGTCTCGCAGCGTCAAACCAGCCATGCTCTTTAAACATTTCATTTCGAAGACATTCAACCTTCTTCTCTCTTCTGCTCTTTCGAAGAGCAGAAGCCACGTGTAGGATAGTTGGGAAAACTACACCCTCATACAGCCCTCTCTTTGCTTCTAACCCCAACGTCCTACAGCTCATTACACTCTTCAGTGCATCCAGCACCGTACACCTTTCCTTCACTCGTGACTTCACTTCAGTTTTTGCTAGTTCAGTCTTCTCCACATGGGAGCCCAGATACTTGTAACATTGAACTTCCTTCAATATCTCCCCATTAACGAAGACGCTAATTCCGCTCGCATCGACATTCCTCGAGCATCTCATTACTTTACTTTTACCTACGTTCACTCGAAGCTTCCTCTTCTCACACAGTCTACCAAACTCAGACACTAGCCGCCACAGCTTCTGCTCTGAATCTGCCACCAGTCCGTATCATCCGCAAACTGGCTCAACTGAAAACTCGGCCCATTCGTTTCCAACAGCTCCAAGCCACAACCCAATACACATGCGTTCACCTCCCTGACCACTCCATCCTTGTAGAGATTAAACAGCTAGCGAGACGCAGCCTTGTCTCAGTCCCACTTTCACTGTAAACCCATCACTCACCTCGCTGCCCATTCTGACACATGCTCTGCTCTCGACATAGAAACTGTGTATTGCTTTCAACTGATTTCTGTCCACTCCATATCGAAGCAACACCCTCCACAACGCTTTCCTGTCAACCCTCTCGTAGTTTTATTTTTATTCACCCTGAATATTATTTGAGTGTCAGTATACATAGTCAGTGATGGTCGAACTCCGTTCTACGATGCAGGCGGCGCTGCCTGTTAACAAGGGGCTGGCCAATTAGTGTCCAAGGTGTCCTAGACTAGTATTCTCTCCCTCCTACCCAAGGCTAGCACGTATCATTGCTGCAGCAATGCACATTTACAGAATATTTTTAGTCAAATGTATCCATTTAACTACACTCACACACCTCTGTGATGACTATTAACTATCCATGCACCAGCCTGTGCACAACACTAAACATTGACCTTATGTATAGTTATTTAAGAAGGTAACTATTCAATTACTACACACTGAAGCATGAAGCATATTCATATGACACTGCCTGAGTAGTAATAAATGTAGCCGCAAAGCCATTAAATGTGCAGTTCAACTACAAGCTGTGCACTACCACTCTTGCTGGAAAGGATACTCCTTTCACTAACTATTCTCCCTTTCTGGTGATGATGCAGATGGGACAGCACTATACATTTAGTATTGGTCTTCATGATATTAAATATTTCCTACACACCTATCACTTTTATTTATTTGTATTGTAGCTAACACAATTGTGAGGCAGCATTACCCACACGACTCTTTTCTAAATTTATACATATATGTATATATGTATAAGTATATTTTCCAGCTCCCAATCTCAAATGGGCTGTTGCCAGCTGGCCGTGATGGGATAGTTTCCACCTATTTCAGTCAAATAGTAGTGGTCAAGTATTTCTTCATGTGATAGGTATAAAGATATTGCTTAGCAAGCGACTTTGAATTTTATTTGTCTTCGATTTATTTAACTAATTGCTAATCTTTTTTATACACATTTTTGTGTTTTTCAGGCCTATGTGGAGTTTATGGCAACATTTGATGAAAGCTCTGCACCCAAAGATAAAGTTTGGGTTAAAGCTGGTACATTCAATGCTGGCTCAAGAAGTAAGTTCTGCTTATAATTTAAGTAACAAAATGGTAGTTAGTTTAGTAATGAAATATGTACTGATTGCTATCTACTGCTTGTTGATAGCTTCTTTGGACCTGTTGGCTGTTTGATAATTCGCTGCATTAGAATTTTTTTGTTATTGGATCACAGAACTTTTTTTGCAATCATTCAGGCCCTTGCACCATTATTTATCCATTGGTGCTTTCTATTTAGCTATTTCTCCTAGCCCTAGTGACGATACATTGTTTTTTCTTCAGCAGAATGATTAGTAGTGTAGATCATTAGAAAGGGTCTAGACCCTATTCCCAATCAAATATGCATCTGTCCGTCTCTGTTGGTTCGTTGTGACCCATAGTCAAAATTCGGAATTCCTACACCGATCAAGTTTTAATGATATGCAATGAATAATTTGACAGCTCTCCTGGAGGAATGCAATATATATGGTGCAGACTTCCTTGGAATTAAATGTTGAGATTTTTTTAATCTTAATAATCTTAGAAAGGATGACTAGTCGTTCATCCAATAAATTTAATGATGTCATGCTATGCAATGTTTAATTTAATTGTTTGTGTGCAGTGGCTGCTTTATGATACAAAATCTTATAGCTACCTTTGAAAATCTATTTCCTAAAACGAAAGGCTGGTGAGGGTTTTGACAGCACTATGGGTGGTGGTGTCCTTCAGTTTATGAGGATTATAACGTGCAGCACATCATAAGAAAGGTCTTCTTTCACCAACACATAATGAGAGGAATTTTGATCTATGTTTACATGGCACATCTAGCTGCCTCAAGCATTTTTTATACGTAACACACATTGATGCGGCAGGCATTTTTTATACACAACATGCATCGATGTGGCAGACGATGTCTAGTTGACTCTGTTTTCTGAAGGCTCTCACTTCAGTGCAACGTTGTTCCGATTAGTTGTGATATTTTGTTTTATGGAATTTTGGTCGAGTGTTCTTTCAAAAAAACGATGTGCAGTTATTTCTTAGTAACAGGATCATTTTGCTGTAGCTGCCAAAGTAATCATTAGTCACAGGATCATTTTGTTGCTGCTATTAAGTAGCTACCTAGGAATTCGACAGCATGAGCAGGCAGGGCCTGAGAGATGTTGAGTAAGAATGGGAGACGTTCAGAGATGCGTTGTTGAGATGCGCGAAGAATATGTAGAAGTGTTGCGAGTGGTGGGAATGTGAGGATGAGCTGCGAGTGGTGGACAAAGAGGTCAAATTGGCAGCGATGCAGAAGAGCCTGTGAGAAGTGGTTGCAAGCAAGGTTGATGGTGGTTTATGACAAGAGGAATGCTGAAGCCAGGTGGGGCAAAGCTGCTGTGCCTGAGTTTTGAGAACAAAAAGTTGTTCTGGAAATAGATGAAAAACAGAAAACACAGAAGGGGGTGATGGTGAATGATATAAATGGCCAGTTGTTGACGGGAAGTTGTGATGTAGCTACAGAAAAGGTTGGCCAAGTATTTTGATGAGTTGTAGAATATTGAAGATATCAGAGAGGCTGACATTGTGTCTATGAGCGTTGGTGCACAGTGGCCGGTTGTGGGCGGGAGACTTATTGCAAACATTACCAAGGAAGAGGTGCAGGGGGTAGTTGAGTTGATGAAGGCCGGGAAAGTCCCTGGTTTGAACAGCCTTGAGACCGAGTGTCAGATAAGTGGTTAAGTAACAACTCTAGAAAGGCTGGTGAGGCCACTGACTGTTTAGTGTCAGGCGTGGTGCCAATTGAGTGGTGCAGTGCTTGCATTGTTTTTTAGTATAAGGGCAAAGGAGAGACAAATGAATGCTGCAACTCTAGAAGTATTGGTTTGTTATGTGTTGTCAGAAGGTGTGGGGCTGAGGCCGTGCATTTATTATATTGAATTACCATTTGCCAGTGTCCCTGACTCACATGCTCGTCCCTCAGTGATGTCTGGCCTGGAATGCCAGAGTGTAAATTTTGCCACAACCATGTTGGGATTCCAGCCCCCATAGGAGGATGCCCAGTAATATATATTCAAATTCATTTAATATACCTCGATTAATTAGTATTCATTATTAATGTTGCACCAGAGATTTCTTTGATTATCTTTGTTCATTTCACATATTTTTTAGCACAAATTATTGTATTAATTATACATGAAGTTTTCATGATGGAGGGGGTGTGGCCTGAAGAGTACATAGGATGCACTAATGCGCAAACAAGAAGTTTTACTATAGTAGTCATTGTGAGAGGTTAGCCATTGCCTGTGTCAGCTCCTTCCATAGCTTCTTACTTATTACCTCAAACTTTGTCCAGTGTTAGTCATAGCACTCATGTGTTGGTTATGTTTCAGCACCGCAAATGTTTGGGCACTGTGCATGTCAGCTGCGCGGCAAACTTTTATTCAAGTGTAAAAGTGGAGTGCATTCTGAACCGTTTAAAGTGGTGGATTAAGGACCAGTTTTTACACATTTTTATCTTGAAAACCTGGTGAATGATTATATTTAGATATTTATACGTTGATTGTTGATATCTGTACCCAGTTGCCCCAGTGAGCTTATACTAGCCTGGTAAACCTTCCGCCTGTTGACCATCCTGACTTAGAGCGGTAGGAGGCACCAAGTGAATAGGTATAAGCACCAACTATTGTATGGGAGAGTGCTGATCAAAAGGATTAGATACTAGGGATGTTGCAATTGGCAAATAACAGTGTGACTTCAGGAGTGATAAAGGGGATGCCGATCAGATTATAGCTGTGAGACGTGTCTGTGAGGAATACCTTACAAAGGGAAAGGATGGGTTCTGAGCCTTCATGGATCTGGAACAGGCCTACGACAGGATCGACCCCGAAGCGCTGCAAAGAGTATTGCATTTGTATGGAGTGGGAGGAAATTTGTTGCAAGCATTTCAGTGATTCTATGTTGGCAGCAGAGCATGTCAGAGTTGGAAGCGAGGTAAGGGCTTGGTTCACATTGTATGTGGAGCTGAGAGGAGGCTGCATTATATATGTATCCCTGGCTGTTTAATCTCTACATGGATGAAGTGCCAAGAAATGTGAACAATAGCGTAATGTGTTGTGGATTAGAGTTGTTGGAGACGAATGGGTGGGCACAAGTTGGCACTTGAGACAGTTACTGTTTGATGATGATGCGGCACTGGTGACGGATTCAGAGAAGTTGTGTAGGCTAGTGTTGGAGTTAAGTGGAGTGTTTTAGAGGAGGAAGCTTCGCGTTAATATGTGTAAAAGTGGGGCGATGTTGAGAGGTAGGATCAATATGACGTTGTTCAACTTAAGCCATGGATGATGGAGTTGAGGGACCGAGTAGATTGGCCTGTTCTGAGACTGTTTGTGTGCATGGTGGTGAATGTGGATGATGGGAGATCGGTGAAAGGGCGATGAAGGCAGAGGTGAGAGGATGTAGGCCTAGTGCTATACCAAAGTTTGGGTGGATGGATGGTGTGAAGCACTCGTCAGGAAGAAGAACATGAGTGTGGAAGCAACAAGAGTGTACTTTGAATAGGCGTGAATGGAGAATGGTTGTGAATGTGGATGAATTTTTAATGCTGCCCATTTGCTTCCAGCAGCTTTGAGCTATTGGGAACAAATAGGGTGAGCAGGTAGTTAGCTAGTTACTGTTTCCAAATGATGAAGCTCTTGTGGTGAATGCAGAGATGAAATTGCCTTGAGTGAACGTGGGTAAAAGTAAAATAATGAAATGCTCAAGGAATGTTGATGCAAGCAGAATTAGGGTCCTCCTTAATGGAGAGTTATTGGAAGAAGATCAGTGTTTGAAGTATCGCGGCTTCCATGTGGAGAAGACAACTACAATAAACTGGGGTGAAGTCACAAGTGAAGGAAGGATGTAAAGTGTTGGGTGCACCTAAGAGTGTAATGAGCTATATGTGGGGATGGAAACAAAGAGAGTGCTGTTTGAGGATGTAGTTATCTCAACGGCTCAACAGAGCGGAGACTTGAGTGGTGAGAGCAGAAGATAGAAGAAAGTTAGGTTGAATGTTGTCAAAGGAAATGTATGAAAAACATGGCTGCAGTGATGCTGACAGACAGGATCAATAACGACGTGGTTCGTATTAGAACGGGGATGGGAAAGAAGTTAGAGGACAAGAGTTGATTCGCGTGTTCTGAGGGGATTTGGGCAGAGGTGAGAACGGATGATGGGAGATTGGTGAAAGAATGATCATAGCGGAAGCAAGCAAACATAGACCTAGAGGTAGACCAAAGTTTGGGTGGATGGATGGTGTAAAGCAGGCATTAGGAAAACAAGACTTGACTGCGGAGGTAGCGAGAAACCGTGCAATGAAGAGGCTTGAGTGGAGAATGATTGACGCTGCTCAGAGGAATTTTCCCGCCACTTGGCAAATCGATGTAGATGGGAGGTAAACCAGTCGCTCTGTCGGGCCCTGCCGCTGACATTGACCTTGGACCGCGCACTCTTGACCCGGAGTACGTGCAGCGTAGAGGGGTCTTTTGACCGTACCCTTCAGCGTAGAAGGGCTAAGTTAGTTTAAATGTGGGCGCATGAGAGGAATGTTACGTGCGCCTTGGGGTATTGGCCTAGTATCTGTATTTGTAACAAAGTAATACATTTTCGGAGTAGCTGTTCTTTTCTTTCTGTCGAGTTGCTAACTGCTCAGAATAATTTACTAGTGTCATTAGGTATTTCATTAGCTGGACCACCCCAAAACTTATCGTTATGCATTTCAGTTAGGTTAGTCAGGATTATTTCCTGCTGTTTAATTAGCTAGTTACCTATATGTAGAGCTACGCACAAACATTTCTTGAATTTTATTCTATAATATTCATTACCTAATTATATTTATTTATCTTCATATAGTAGTTGCCATTGATAGAGATATTTTACATCAACTATAACATTCTCCCAACAGAGGAAGATGTCAAAGACAAGGGCAAACTTTACAAGCCAACCTCCAAACTGGAGGAGCTTGCCGAGAAATTTTCGAGTGCCGAGAAAGCAGCGCAGTTCAAGCCTACTGCTGATAAACCTGACAAGCCTGGCAAGAAGAAAGAAAAGGACAAGAAGAAGACAAACTTGGAACTATTCAAAGAGGAACTTAAAATGTGAGTTGCAAGCAATAAGTGTGTGGTGTATGTTTGAGTAAACAGAAGATACAGTAAACCTTCATTCAGTTGAGCTTACGGTTTAAATTGAATTATGTGTAGTAACGGATGATTGATCATTGTGACAGTTTGCATTTGCTGATAAATCATTGTGATGGTTTGTATCACCTGATGATTGATCATTATGATAGTTTGCAGTTGTCATATCATTGATAGGTCACCTTGGTATCTCACCTTGATGCTCTTTAAACCCACTAACATGCTAGCAAAGCTAAAATGCAGCGCGGAACAAGAACACAAATGCCACTGCACTCCAAAATGGGAGGAGCACAAGGAAGTTTTGGGTGGAACGATCTGTAAAATTTGTGCTGCAGTTTAACTGACAATACAGCAATTCAGTTAGTAACTACAATATAAATGGACATAAATTGAAAAAAAACATATCTGATGAACATAATCAGATCAGCCGGGGCTTGTGTATGGTGAGTGATAACTGTCAACTGCACAATTCCAGTAGGCAATATACACGCCAACGTAAACGTCACTGCAGGATAGGCGGTGAGAAAACACTAACTTCAACAATTGATAGTCTCTGTTTGGTATTCGGCTCGGCCGCGCTTCCCATGTTGAGTCGCTGGGCCACTTTTTTGGTTATTTCTATCTGCCTTACTGCTGTGATCTTATCTAGGATGTTGCAACTGAATAAGAATATGCTCTTCTGGATTGACCTTCACTCGTGAACTATGTACTGTTTATAGTAGTATAACAAACAATATTGTAATAATTGGTAATTCCTCAGGATTCAAGAGGAGCGGGCAGAGAGACACAGACTCAAACACATTTATCAGCGGGACTCGGGCAAGTCTTCGCGGTTTGAGGCACCTGAAGTGAAGATTCCCGGCTTCATGGGTATGAGTAAGTGCTTCACCAATCAATGCAGGAGTCACTGACTCGTTGCCTTGTCTGGCCATCACTGCTTCGCCAATAGATTCTTGCTGCTGCATTGTTGTTGTTGTTGTTGTGAGTGTTTCCTAACACAAGTCAATTTTGCTATTCATTCACATGGTTATGTCAACATAACCTGGTGTCCATGCTTTGTTGTGGACCAGACTATCGCTTTCAACACCCAAATAACGTTCAATAATGACTCACAACAGTTGCAGCTTTACCCTCACCCATTCCAAACCTTTCTATGTAATAAAGGAAATAGTTCTTGTACAAATACAAAATAGACTGGAATAATTTTCCTATTTGTACATTTCATGATTTGTTGCTGCTAATCCTTAAGTCAAAGAATATCAGCAAATTTTCTGTTTTCATACATCATTTTGTGCCAATGTTTGATTTCTAACTTCACTAGGTGGCTATTGGAAGTCTTCAGTCAATCTCTTAAGGAAGATTTCAATCTTGGATTAGTTGTCACTTGTCTGGTATATTTGATGGGTTATTGTTGTACTCTTAACCGCAAGCACTGATGATGCTTGGAAGTGTTTCTATTTCATGATGCTTTTATCCATGTTGACTTATGCCGTTATTGTAAAATGGATGATGTCTCAGATTTCTGTGATTGCCTGAAACTTCAATAGAGAAACTTATCAGTGTGATGAACATGGTGTCCAAGAAAATATTTTTTTAATCGTTATAAAACCATTAGTAATTTCTGTTTTTTCCTGTACATAGTCGGCAAAATGAATACATGCGAAAGATTTTATTACGTTACTTGTTCAGCCTAAAAGCGTCCACCATATTTTTAGCACTCAACAACATAGCAGCATAGCATGTCCACCTCACCACACACGCGACATTCCTCCATTGTTGGGGTGGTTTCATCAACCATTTTATTCAAAGCATAGAAAGTTTTGTAGTGTCCATGAGCAATAACGTCTCCCATTGCACCCCAGAACCAGTAGTCAAGGTGGCTTATTGCAGGACTGTGCGCTGGCTGGCCACTGACGATAGGTACGAAAACTTATCTCCTGGCTGAAATTTACTTGGAAGACAGTTTTGAAAAGGCCATTTTTCTAGAAGTCTTCAACAGTTACAACAAAAAAGTAGGCATACTATTTTGGTATTTATGTCCTGTTTATGCCATACTTTATCTCAAATAGCTATAGCTATGTTATCAATATTTAGGTGAAGGGGTTGTCCCATAATCCCTCCCCCTTAATCCTAATGGTAAATGGATCGCACGGGGTTACGCCCCTACTGATGGG
>SDVV010044637.1:0-10138 GCA_016164225.1 Gammarus roeselii
ATAAAACTCATAAATAAAAGCACTTTCAATAAATTTATCTAACATGATTGGCCAATCTGACATAGTTGAAGAGAAAATTATTAGTTCATGAGTTTGGTTTGATCCTGATCTTTCCTTCAAACATCACGCAACTAGTCTGTATTCTAAGTTGAACGGAACACTTTTGTTCCTCAATTCTGCGAAAAAATAGCTTTCAAATCAAGGTTACTGATTGTTCATTCTTTGGTTTTCTCTCATGGCGATTTGGGGAAACTGCACCAAAACTCAGAGAGAGAAAGTGAAACGTTTCATAAATGTTGCTGCTATAATAACATGTGATTGTAACCATAGAAAACGAGACCACGTGAGTCCTCTCCTCGAAAAATGCAGTTGATCACCTCGAAGACAGACTAGCGCTCCAAAAGTCGATACGAATACGTGAAGAGCTTTTGAGGAATCATTCACCGGGCAACAAGAAGTACATAATTTTTAGAGGAGAAAGAACAATCGATTCACAAGAAATATTTATACTTTGCCCTTTGAACAAAGGTAAATTGCAACTGGCTGTAGAGCTTTTTCGATCACAAGACCAAATCTTGGAACATCCTCCCAAACAATACTTTAAATAAAACACGTCATGCAGGAACATACTCAATAAACATTTATTGGCTAACCAATTCAAATCCCTCACTTTGTCTACAAATTTATCGTGAGCCCCCACCTCGTTGTTTTTGCCCTGGAGTTACATTTATCTGATGCTGTGATACCCGGTATTACTCATAATAGTGTAGGTAGTTCAACCATATCCTTGCTCAAATAACAATCATTTCTGCCAATTACCCAAAACGGCATATTATCTATATTGATGCCACACCCGCTGTCTCATAAACCAATAGCGTGCTTTGCCATTCCGGCTATTGGTGCAGTCCACCTTAAATCTTGAAAATCAACCAAACAGTCCATCGCTAGCTAGCTCTCTCCTCTACAATCAGTTCCTTAGAAACAGTTTATCTCTCATAGTATTAAACAGCTCATCGGTAGCTAGCTCTCTCCTCTACAATCAGTTTCTTAGAAACAGTTTATCTCTCATAGTATCCGTCGGTAGCTCATCTTTCAATCGCTACTAATCACATTGTCTCTGGTATTATCAAAGGTGTTAACTTGTCGACTATTATGATGATTCAATCGTTTTATTATTATTAACAATTAACGTGCTCTCTCTTGTCGAAGAATGGTACACTATAATTTTTGCTGTAACAATCTTTGTCATAGGAACAAACATAGTGGGTTGTCTTCTTGAATAGGGGTATGCTCTTCTGACCTCTGCACTATACTGTTGTACTATGTGTTCCAGCGGTTTTGCAGTTTGAAGATTCCGTTCAAAAACTGATGCTGACATATTTGTGTACGTGTGAAGGTGCGGGTATACGTATATACGTGCGTGTCTATGCGTAATATGTATGCATGCACAGTAGCGAGCGAAAATTCATTTATGATTTAAAACAAAGTGAAATCTTCAATTTCCATTTTCCGCTCTATATTTGAACTCATCGGAAATTTGAATAATATTGCCCATTAAGAGGCTTTGTCCTCACATAGAACCGTAAGAAATTTCTATATGAAGTTAAATTCCACGTGGGGAAAGTCGAATTCGTTGTTCCGATTACAGACTAACCATTAACAAAAGTGTGCGCGCTATGGTACGTGTGTAAGTGTGTGCATGTATATTTATGTATATTTTTATTTATTTTATGCATAGTTTATGTCGCATATTTACCCCTGTGTTATTGTACAATGTTTTAGAACCATATTTATAATATGTTGGCCTATTTCCATTTCCCAACCCCATGTTCTCAATATTTCCGAACACCATTTATTCGTGATCTTTCAACCCCATGTATTCATGATTTCCACGACCCATGTGTGGAAATCCTGCATGATTATCTTTTACGCTGTATTTCTATTTTATGTATAGTTTATCTCGTCTATTTACTTCTTTGTTCCCCTGACAATTTACAATGTTTTAGACCCCAACTTACAATATGTTGGCACATTTCAATTTCCCAACCACTGGTTCTCAGGATTTCCTAACTCTAATTATTCGCGATCTTTGAACCCCATGTATTCATTAATACCACACCTCATGTATTAATTAGCGTTTTCCCCACCCCATGAATTCGTGTTTTCCCAACATGAAGTCGCAATTTTTTATTCTCGATTTTCCAGCCCCTTGTACTAGTGATTTTCCTACGACATGGATTCTTGATTCCTACTTGAAAATGGACGATGTCTGTAAGTTCATTAATGATAATATTGTAGATTATATCTCGTTCCATGAAATACGAACCGACGGCCCAGTAGATATGAGCTGCGTCGAACCTTTGTTTTCGTTTTGCTATTAAAATGCTGTGTTTGATAATGAAGTTTCATGTGTTATATTTAAAAATTGAAAACGCATTGCCAGTCGACGGAGATAAATGCTTTATTAATAATTCTCTACTAAATAAATGAAGCATTTTGACATTTTTTTTCAAACTCTGCAATTGGAACACAAAAATGGCACCTTCTGCAGCTGT
Source organism: Gammarus roeselii (assembly GCA_016164225.1). Classification (NCBI taxonomy): domain Eukaryota; kingdom Metazoa; phylum Arthropoda; class Malacostraca; order Amphipoda; family Gammaridae; genus Gammarus; species Gammarus roeselii. Next base: position 2,556 of record SDVV010044637.1, read on the forward strand.
TAAGAGTAACGTCTAAAAATTAGCGTGCTGAGAGAATCTATCGTGAATCTGTTTTGCCTTTTGCGAAAACCACCAAATTCATCAGCATGAGCCTCTTAATAAAATAAGGAGAACGAAACTGCTAAAGATATTACTGATGATCGAGTGTCCCTTGCTCTAATGAATTGCACGGGCTTCGTAATGGGCAATAATCATGAACGGAATCTCCAACAACGTCTCACTGGATCTCACTTCAAATGTATTTATTTTCCCATGGAAAAGGCAACGTATCGTTTCATCTTCCTATTGTTCTATTTTTTTGGCCCATCTGCTCCTATCAAATGAATGTATGTATATCCATCGGTCCATCCAAGCATTTCGTCCATGTGTCCTTCTATTCGTTCGTCCATCGCTCCTCGACCAATGTCTCTCGCCCTAATGGGCGAACAGTATCGCATGGCAGTGGGGCGGCTGTAATTCTATCAGGGCGATCCAGCGCGGTCCGCTGTGTCTTCAGCAACACAATGAAAAATAAAGAGGTGTTTTTATTGCGAAAATCTTAAAAAAAAATGTCTGCAGCAAAAATACTATTAGGAACTGTAGAACTGTCACGTAATTATTGTAATTCAGATAATCAAGAAGACATCCAAAACAGCTACAAATGTACAGCTTGCTCTCTTGTTCATAAGGGGTTCTGTTTAGGTCATTCACGTATTCCATTTTAAGTCGCGTTAGACAAAATCGTCGTCAGTATTGGCAGTGCATGTGACAGTTCAGAGAGGTGTCAATACAGGTGGAAACGACTCTCGTCCAACCCATAAATAGCGGGTGCTCCAAATCATAGACTAAATATATAATTAAGAAACACGTTTATATCAAATGTGATAGATTTCCTAATGTTTTTGATTATCATGTATGCCATTGTCAGCAACAAACTCATGCCGTATAAACACAAATGTAATCACACTCATGGGATGTGCAGCCTACAATGATTTACTTTCTTCGTTTGAACGCTTCTTTGATAGAAAACTCCATTCCTATAGCTGCATAGCTGTGAGCAAGGCTCTCAGTTAAAGAAGAGATGGCTTAATATGTCACAGTTAATCCATGTTTGTCGCTGCCCAATGACAGGAAGAAATAGCTAACTTATTGCATAGCCGTAAGTAAGTCTCTCAGATGAAGAAGAGATGGCTTAATATGTCGTAGTTACTCCATGTTTGTCGCTTTCGGCTCAGCACTTTCTGCGTATCCTACGGTGGAGACCATTCGTGTAGGAGATGAACCATTGGTTGAGTAGAGCATCAATGGAGGGCAACCATGGATTGAGGGCGACGACCTTGGGTTGAGTTGGCTTACATTGGTTTAGGTCACATGCGAACCTCAAGATATTTACCTCATATCATAGTCCGATAAACTGGCACATCAATGTTTTCCCTGATATTTGGTTATTATGTAATCTAAAATTGTTAGCTACCTTTCAAATTGTTCATCAACAATGTTTTTACCGTCTAATAAGATAGTACAGGGAATTGCAATATATAATTAAAATTAGCTATACTATACGAAACGTAAATTAGAAGTACAGATCCATACAAGTATTGTAAATAATAATAAAAAAAATCTTATCTGTCTCTCAATCTCCAGAAAAGAAGAGAATTAGGACGCACACCTTTTATACTTGGCTTATACATGATATGGTAAACATGGTAGACATAGTGTAGTATGCAACACCAATAGTCAAACCTGTATTCCTTTCCACTAACACATCCACAGACGTCATGAAAGCCTGGAACCTGTTATCCAATCCGCTCTATCAATGGTAATAAATTACACCCCTAGTGAAAAGTATCGCCACTTTCTGCCGCAAGTTAATTATTGGCGCTAGTGTCATGTTTATCTACTCGTTAGTACTTTTGTGCCGTTGATAAGGTGATAAGGAGGAAAGAGAAAGCTGAACCCTTATCGATGGAGTCGGATATTTGTTTAGGGTACCATCTAGGCAAGTGTGGATGAACCGATCTTGCATGTAATTATATACGCTACAAATAACGCTGCCTGTCGGACACAAATAACGCTGCCGTGGGGGTCAGGATATGCAAAAATATTGAAAGAAATAATTAGCTATCGTGATAAATGAACGAGTTTTTTATGTTCAAGAATATTCTCCATAATGATTGCCACTGGGAAGTTTATTATTTCAGTTGATTAATATTCGGGCTGCTTTAGAGTCGTCATTTTAATGGGAGAAGGTGTGGCGAGTTTTCCTGCTTCGTGTTCCTGCACGGATTATTTATACATTAAAACACAGGGAGCCGGGAGTAGGATTTTTTTCCATATTTAATAATCTAAAAGTGAATTTCATATTTTACCGTACGTAGTTGGAAAATAACAACAAATTAATGACTTTTACACGACGAATATACTTAGGATTTACAATTCAGCGTCAACGCGCTCACAATACTTAACACACAACGACACTAAAGCGTACGCAAGCTGTCCTCGGCTCGGCGTACTCGATCATCCTCCATGGTTGTAGCTGTTTCGTCGCCCATCCTCTTCAAGTCATTCAAAGTTTTTCGGTGCGACGGCTGATCGCTCTAAGCCATTTCACTTGAAGTCTTCAGCTGTTCTAGCAAAAAGAAAGGATTGATACAGAGCCTTTTCTCTCCCTTTTATGCCATATTTGATCATAAATTTAATTTTTAAAGATGAACAAAATTTTTTTTTAACCCGTCTCCTTTGACGTTCCACTCGCGCTGCTCCTGGGTAAGCATCTTCAAGGCTTCTAGTTCCTATAAGTTACTTGTATTTTGTCTTGCTCGTGCGAATCACTTAACATTAATTTTTGATAAAAATGATTTGATGCATGTATAAAGTCTAGTATTATGGAACTTTTTGCTAATGTCACTTACGCAGTAAAGTTTTCAAACGCAACAGAGACGCACAAACATTGTTTGTTGCTCATGCAAACTCATTCAGTTTGATTTATTATCTCAAGAGAAAAGGATCGCTTTCCTTCATGGAACCAATTTGCAACAATAAATCGGTTCAAAGAAAGATCATAATGGACAACTAGTTGACTCAACCATGAACAACCATTCACCGAAGATACCAGAAAATGACATTTACGATGTCATAGCAGAATAAGCAGATAACATTTATTGCTTCCTCGTTCGGCAGGACCTTGCAGGAAATCAACACGAATAACATTCGACATGTTTTTGCTCGGGTTGAAAGCGGGTGATTTTTCCGAGTTTAGGTCCTGCAGGAGGAATAAGTTGAAAGTTTACTTAAAATTAACCGTAACCTGTGGACCCAAATTAACGCCAATCAACGGAACTAACCACAACCACACCATATGTTTAATATTGTATGAAAATTTGAACAATCGGTTGGTTCACAATTCAAACCTAACCTAACAAATCTAATCTAACAAATTTCGTCATGACACCTGTAATTATATTTTTCAATAGGAAGAGACCCACCGCTGACTCGCAGGTTGAATGGAGAGGTAAGCCACTTGCCAATGTAACTTCAACAAAGCTTATCGAGACTTATCTCAATTAAATGGCATCCCTTACAATACTCGATAAAGCCTAACAACCTTCGGCAAAAAAATCTCCTATAGTTCAGCCGTATTTATTAATTTATCAACGACTGTATAAACGTATATTCTTCGACCTACTAAACAAACTTAAGCCATATCGTTCTTAGTCAAAAGCGAGCCGTTAGAATACACTTCGCATGCTAGCAAGCCCCTTCCGCTGCAGCGCTCGTCTGCAAAGCTTTGAATCAATTAACTTACATCGATAACGATTTTATCATAACAATTAATGCTATGTTGTTCATCGTAACAATGCGAGTATCCAAATTCACCTTAAATCATCAACACAAGCCTAACTATTTTTGAACTACAGTGCTGCTGTAACAGGAATTCCGCTCACTGCAGGTATAAGGACTAGGAACAGCACAGGATGTTTTAAACCTAAACTAAAATTGAACATGCTTCCAGTTGTGCGCAATTTTTTTTTCAGCAATGATCTAGTTCGTTTATGTCTAATGAAATTCCTTACCCAACGTATTCCCTGGATTATCTAAATTTTTTTTGCCCCATTTTAATTGTTTCATTCATCTGTTTCTTTTTATTCTGCACCTCTGTAACATATAACGTTAACTGATTAGTTCAAACTTATGATTACCATGACAAACGTTACCTGAATTAATTTAATGTATAACCACCTGTCGGCCCTCTGTAATCCCAACATCTTTTTGATAGCCAAGTAAAACAGTGTTTTGGCAAACTTATATATTTTTCAAGATATATAGGCCAGCCAAGGACCACTCTAACCTGGTCCTTGAGGACAGCCTATACATTTTTTCGGAGGTTCAAGAGTTCAATGTACTGTTCTTGTTTGTCTTAACTTATTGCATGATAGGAGAATTCCATCCATTAATGTCGTCCACTTGCTATGATATAAATGTCATTTACATACACTACCCTTATAAATAACCAAATTTAGAGAACAGTCAAAGCGTACCAAGATGTATGACATATCATTTGTGCAATGTGGTATTTTTGTTAACTTCGGCTAACTGTCATAGATCCTAAAATAAACTGTAAGTCCAGATGTAACCCTAAGTAAAAATCTAACCACAATCAGTGCACAGAAACTAACCCCTACCAGCCCCCCACACCGGTCCGGCTTCCAGTGGTATTGTCGGGGTCTGATTCCTGATGTCGATAGGAGGTGGTGCAGTCCTTCGCTTGTATCTGCGACAGCACCTCAGGTGGCTCAAAGATGGTCGTAAAGCGGCTTTGGCGTAACGGGGCCTGCAAACCCGTCCCATCTGTTTCAGGTCTTGATTGGTCCTGGCTCGTGTCGAGCGTGTCTGCATCCTGAGGGCGACGTATCACCTTGTTGTTTATTTGTTTTTCAGGCTAAAATATAAGCGGGGTTATTCTCAGAACAAAGTTTTGCACAAGGAAGCCTTCAAGGTGAAAGATTTTATGAGCAATTTGAGCGGATCTAATCTGAGTTTGAGGACTAAAAACAAGGAGGTGATTGATATCTGAACTCAAAACAAGAAGGTGATTGGTTACCTCGTATCTGAAATTGAAATTTTATTTCCGCGGTAAAGTCCCTCTGCTATCAACAGTTTTATCCTACGAATCATTTGGGAGGATCTCGCTGTCCATAAACTCTATTCCTGATCTGTCCAGAGTTAGGCTAAAAATTATTCATTAAAATTTTTGTTCTAAATATTTAACAATAAAATCAATACCAGAACTGGATCTTAATCGGATGAGACATGATTACAGACTGAAAATCAAGAACGGCTAATTTATGAACAGTTTAATTTGTCTGAAGATGTCCCTACGACATTTTCCTATGAAACTGTTTATGAGATTCTTGAGGATAATATAATACATCATATTTTTTATAGAGCATAAAAAACATTGAAACGGACACTTGGATGCACAGGGCCCAGCATCACTTGCGCCTTCCATCATTTAATAAGGAGGCCTTTAAATTTAATTGTTATTAAACCTAAATTACATATTTTTTTTTACCGCTGGAAAAAAATAATTCATCGAAATTCATCAGTGCTGATCTGTCAAATTTGTACTATCCATCACACCTATACTGTTCATCACCCCAGTACTTTGCATTATCCCTATAATGTTCATCACCCTTGTACTGTTCATCACCCTTATACTGTTCATTACCCCTATACTGCTCATTAACCCTATAATGTTCATTACACCGCTTCTGTTCATTACTCCTATAAGCTCATTACACCTATTATGTTCATTATCCTCATAATGCGATGTTCACCTATTCGATTCATTACCCTTATAATGCTCTGTTCACCTATTCTGTTCATTACCCTGATAATACTCTGTTAACCTATTCTGTTCATTACCCTTGTAATGCTCTGTTCACCTATTCTGTTCATTACCCTTTTAATACTCTGTTCACATATTCTTTTCATTACCCTTATATTGTTCTGTTCGCCTGTTCTGTTCATCACCCTTATAATACTCTGTTCACCTATTCTCTTCCTTACCCTTATAATGCTCTGTTCACCTTTTCTGTTCATTACCCTTAAAATACTCTGTTCATCTATTCTGTTCATTACCCTTATAATGCTCTGTTCACCTATTCTGTTCATTACCCTTATAGTGCTCTGTTCACCTCTTCTGTACATTACCCATATAATCTGTTCACCTATTTTGTTCATTACCTTTATAATGCCCTGTTCACCTATTCTGTTCATTACCCTTATAATGCTCTGTTCACCTATTCTGTTCATTACCCATATGATGCTCTGTTCACCTATTCTGTTTATTCCCCTTATAATGCTCTGTTCACCTATTCTGTTTATTACCCATATAATCTGTTCATCTATTCTGTTCATTACCCTTATAATGCTCTGTTCACCTATTCTGTTCATTACCCATATAATCTGTTCACCTGTTCTGTCCATTATCCTTAAAATGATCTGTTCATCTATTGCTCTGTTCACCTATTCTGTTCATAACCCTTATAATGTTTTGTTCACCTATTATGTTCATTACCCATATAATCTGTTCACCTAATCTGTTCATTACCCTTATAACGCTTTGTTCACCTATTCGGTTCATTACCTATATAATCTGTTCACCTGTTCTCTTCATTATCCTTATAATGATCTGTTCACCTATTCTGTTCATTAACCCCATAATGATTTGTTCACCAATTCTGTTCATAACCCTTATAATGCTCTGTTCACCTATTCTGTTCATTACCCTTATAATGCTCTGTTAACCTATTCTGTCCATCACCCTTGTAATGCTCTGTTCACCTATTCTGTTCATACCCTTATAATACTCTGTTCACATATTATTTTCATTACCCTTATATTGTTCTGTTTACCTATTCTGTTCATTACCCTCATAATGATCTGTTCACCTATTTTGTACATTACCCTCATAATGATCTGTTCACCTATTTGCTTCATTACCCTTATATTGCTCTGTTCACCTATTCTATTAATTACCCTTATAATGCTCTGTTCACCAATTCTGTTCAGTACCCTTATAATGCTCTGTTCACCTATTCTGTTCAATACCCTTATAATGATCTGTTCACCTATTCTGTTCAATACCCTTATAATGCTCTGTTCGCCTATTTTGTTCAATACATCATATTCAACGAAATCGAGGACATTGAGAGGCCCTGCAAATGGTCAGTTCAGGATCAGCGACGGACATCCATTCTTTACAGAGTACAAATATTTTGTTTGCACCCACGAAAATCACACGAGCTGCAAATAGTCGCTGTGCATTGAATCCTTGACATGAAGCAGGCGAGGGTCTACGTCAGGGAGTTCAACCTTGCCTTATCAGCACCATGCCCCCCCTATTACATTGTGTAGTTGCATCTTCCTACCTGTCATCCCTTGCATTGCTGTGCTGTGAGTTAGAGCACTAAATCATGGAGGCCGACCTTGTCTTCTGACTCACGGGATGACAATGACTTCGATGACATCTCGCATGACTTGTAACATGTGCATAAGGGCGGGGAAAGGCGGACATAACTGTTTCTGAATTCTAACATATG
>SDVV010044638.1:0-10137 GCA_016164225.1 Gammarus roeselii
TATGAATATCAATACATCCATTAATGAATTAACATGAATTTCTTCTCGTAGCTGGTGAAATATTTACTTCCAGGAATCTTCACAAAGTACTGGAGGCAGCGTAACATCAACCGCATACCAATACCTTACAATGACACCAGCCGCTCGGTACTAGCATACTACCTCCTCAACTAGCGCATCCGGCACCCCCATCAGCTTCAGCCAGGAGGCTGAGCGAGTAGAGAAAAATGACCAACTGCGAGGGACCAACCATCGAGTCACTACTGCCCAGCGTAGCTCCTGTGTTGCCAGAGTCACGATAATTGAAGGATGACCTGGTGGCCGGCAATTGGGATGCCTCATCCACCATGGGTGCCAGCGAGGGCATGATGAATGTGAATACAGCATCAATGGAGGGAAGGACGAGTAGCCTAATGGCCGACGACTACGATCTGCTGTGAAAAAAGGGAAGCGAGGCACCAGAGGGAAATGGAGTGAGGGTGACCGGGGCATGGGGGTCTATTGAGCTCAATAGTGGCTAGCAAATACATTCATAATAACTAAATAAGAGTTTACTCCTTGCTAGCGATTCTGCTTGTTTGCATTGAAAATCATTTACGTTGAACAAGAAGTTCGAGGAATTCCGCAGCTAAGTTGGGAGAACAACTTACGTTTATCAAACCATCTGCTCGTCGCTGATGTGGCCACGAAGATGACAGAGAGGACATGATGAAGCATAATTATTTGATGGGGTAATAGGAAACCAATTCCAACTTAGGCCCACCGGGTGATGAATGAAGTAACATCGTCAAGATTATTAGGTTGTCCAGAAAGGTATGGACGAACACTAGTTGAATCTCTCAAATTAATACGTTTGATGACCAATAATCGTCGAACACTGAACGTTCTCTTCGTATTTGTTTACAAAGTAGAATCGAAACGAGACAACAACAATTCAGGATATTTGATAAAATCGGTCATAAATTTCCATTATTTGTTTATCTTATCATAAATAGTGCAAAACAGTGCAACATAAGAAACCCAACAAGTATTGATACCATAGGTAGTAACCCAACAAGTATTGATACCATAGGTAGTAACCTAACAAGTATTCATACCATAGGTAGTAACTCAACAAGTATTGGTACCATAGGTTCCCAACTCGTTTACAATTATTTAGTCAACTAGACATTAGATGTGAATTCCATTTCTATAATCCATGCAGGAACACGATACAGAAAAAAATGGAAGCGTGAATGTGTTTTCTACGGAAAAAAATTTATATTTATTATTTCAAACTGTATCGAGTCTTTAGAAAATGTCTATGGCATAATCACCTTCTCGGGTCTAGGTACTTGTTTTTTGCAGTTTATGTTACCTTAGATTTATTCTTAACGGTGATCAGATACTACTCTCCCGTGCCGAAAAAATATGTTCAGATTTTTGTTCATTTCATATTGAATTTTAATTTTTTGAATAAGTGTTTCATCTCTGATGTTTGGCCATCCACCCAAATTGAATCGCAAATCAAGATTCTTTCAACTAACAAATTTTGGCTCATGATCGAAATCATCTCCAATTTGGCAATCATTCAGTAAAAGAGGAAAATTACGCAATACTGAGTGCGGCAGATGAAGTTGTTGCTCTTTATCGTCAGTGATGGCCAACGCTTGTATCCGTTAAATTTAGTTAATAAGATTTTCCCACGGTTGTGTTGGCAGTTGTAATAAAATGTGGGTAGGTAGGTTGATAGTATATTTACCATTATTTCATACTATTTATTTCAGAATTAGTTTCGACTTCACATATACAGACACTAGGCCGACACCCCCTACGAAAGGGGGTGACTGACGGAAAGATGCACCTCACAAGCCTTTCAAACACCCACACAACTTAGAGCTCTTATGCGATAAAGGGGCGGGAACCAAGCAACACACACTCTATGTCATGAGTGCGTCCGAGGTCAGTGTCAGCAGCAGGGCCCAACGGTGTGACTGGTATACCCCTGCCGCTTCATATTGACCGGGCCCACCCCACCCGCAATCATCGCGTTCCTCAATCAGATTCCGAGGGCGAGAAAGCACATCAGGATAGCGTCAAATATTTATTGCACTCTCTCTCTCTACCCACACACTCATGACTCTAATTCGTAACGCCGGCTCCACACCATGCATCAATACAAACATCGGTCTACCTCTTGGCCTACGCCCTTCTCCTTTCACCAATCTTCCTTCTTCCATCCTCACCATGTGTCCGAACCATCTCAGAACACGCGAATTTCATCTGTCCTTTAATTTCTCCGTCGTCATCCCCGTTCAAATTCGATCAACGTCATAATTGATCCTGTCTCTCAGCATCACTTTAGCAATGCCCCTCAAACATTACAGCTCGCAAACATTCAACCTTCTTTTCTGCTCACATCTTTCATGACTCAACTGCGTAAATCACGGTTGGGCCAACTACCCTCTCATACACACTCTCTTTGCTTCGATCCCCAACGTCCAGTGCACCAACACTTTACACTCTTCTTTCACCCGCGACTTCACCTTAGTTTCCATTAGTTAAGTCTTACCCAGTGTTATATCTAACGATAATGTAAGCAGAGGATTTCCAAATGGTACTCATCTAGTCTTTAAGTGACACCGCAGGAGAATAAGTTGGGAATTTCGTAAATATAATTATATATATTTGGGAGCGTGCACAATCTTTTGACCGAGCGGGGTCGAGGTCTGACTAATACTGACTAGACTTCTACTCACCCACCGACCCTGATACATCACGTATACAAATTACGTACACATATGTATCGCTAGATATTTCATCACTTCCGCCGTCGACACGGCCTATGATGAGCTCGTGTCATAGGAGTTGTTATGGTCAGTCCCGAGCGTGATCTCCCATCATCGTATGCGTCCGAACAACATCCGTTCACTTAAGATTACGTTGTTAGCTACTGGTCGTTCTCATATTACAAATTACATTGTCGGATCATACTAACCGAGCAAAGCGATCTTCTTGTTTGCACATTCTTAATCTACGAAAAACTTATTATTGGCGACCGTCACGTACCGGAAGCCTCCGTCGTTACACATGTAGACGTGACACTGGTATAGGTATAAGGCAAACCTCATGGGAGCCCAGATACTTGAAACACTGAACTTCCTCCAATAACTCTCCCCTTAGGAGGACACTAATTCTGCTTGCATCGACATTCCTCGAGCATCTCATAACTTAACCGTACTCGCGTTAACTCGAAACATCCTCCTCACGCACACTCTAACAACAACTGACTCAACTGCCAACTCCGACCATTCGCTTCCAGCAGCTCCATGCCACGACCCATAACACTTGCGTTCCTCTCCCTGACCGCTCCATCCATGTAGAGATTGAAAGGCCAGTGAGACATAACGCAGCATTGTCTCAGACCCGCTTTCTCTGTGAACCAATTACTTACCTCGCTCTCCACTTTGACACATGCTTTGCTGCCGAAATATAAATTTTGAACAGCCCTCAACAGATTTTTGCCCACTCCATACAAACGCAACACCCTACACAGCGTTCTTTGTTGACCTTGGCGTAGGTCTTTTCCAAATCCACATCCTTTCCTTTCCTTCAAAAGGTACTTTTTATAACTTGTCTTACTTCATAAGCCACACTGTTCCTTGCCAAATGCGCTATTTGTACAGTCTCTAATCCTTTTGATCAGCCCTCTTCAATTCAACTTATCGACCACACATAACAAACTGCTGCCTCTTGAATTGAAGCATTAATTTTTATCTCTTGTGCCCTTATACAACAGAACAATGCAAGCACTGCGTCACTCAATCGGTATCACCGGGACACAAACGCCACACCCTCCACAGCGTTTAATTGTCGACCCTGTGGTAGGCCTTTTCCAAATCCACATACTTTCCATTCGAAAGGTACTTTTCACAGACTTGTCTTACTTCAAAGCCACACAACTCCACCTTCACAGCAATATTGTCAGCCTCTCTGACATCCTCGACATGGAGCAACTCGTCAACATACTAGGCCCACCTTCTCTGAACATGGCTATTTATCAACAACAACTAACCGTTTGCATCTTTCCCTCCCTCCTCATTTCCGGTCTCCCCCTTTTCACCACCTTTATCTCTCTCCGGAACAACTTTTTGTTTGCCTCAAAAGTCTTGAACAACCGTCCCATTTGACTCTCCAAAAGTTGAACTTTTTCATTCCACCCCTCGGAGTTCTTCCTTCTGCACCCCTCAGAGCTCTTCCTTCTGCACCACACACATTTGTCTCACATCTTAACGACGCATCTCTAAAAGCGTCTCCCATTCTTCCTCAATATTTGTCAGGTCCTACCCTCTCACGCTATCATATTCCTTCCTCAACGCCTGCTGGAACTCCTCTGCTCTGCTTTCCACATTCAGTTCACTCAGCTTTACTACCTTGCTTCCTCCTCCCCCTCTTTTGTTCCCCTGCCACCTCTGCTTCACTCGTAATCTTCCTCCCACCAGCAGATTAGTCAGAATCCTCCACACTCCCTACTCAACACACGCACATCCACACCCAACAGCCTCCCCACCACTTTCCTAGAAATCCGCATAAAATTCATCAGCGCACCCTCCACGACTACACCTTGAGTCATTCGTACACATGTGTAATTATGAATATCTCTCTTTTTAAACAAGCTGTTTTCAACCTCCAGCTTCTTCTCCTTGCACAGACCTATCAGATTTTCTCCCCTGTCATTTCCACTGGCAACGTCGTACCTCCCTGTCACATTCCCACCGCTACTTCTCCAACTCCCGCATTTAGGTCATCCTGTACAACCACATAGCATTGACTTCCAAAACTCTCGATACACTCACTCAGGTCAGTACAAAATTGCTCCTTCTCCTCCTCACTCCTCTCGCTACCTGGTAAGCACTCACAAACGCTCATCTTCCTATACTCAACTTACCTTTCATTCACCTCAATCTTAAGAACACTATTTCACAAAGATAGACAAGACCGAGAATGCGAGGGAGTGTTGTTCCTCGTAATTAGCATTCCGCAAATATTTCAAATCACTATTCCAAGCAGCAGAGACGACATAACATCTATCCAAGGTAGTCGGTAAACATCCAAATTGTCAAATCCCCCTCGTCTATCGTCCCCGAAAAAGCACGGTTGCAGATGATATCGATCTTTACAACAGCCTCGTCGATGTGGTCACAACACAACACAGTATTTTACATGGAGACTTCAATATCTCTGACATTGATTGGGAAACAAACGTATGCATACTGCCACCGGCCAACGTTTGATTGATTTCGCAGACGATAATTTCACTACCCAAATGTTGAAGTCACCTACAAGAGGCAGCCATTTCCATGATATTTTTAGTGCAGGCAACTTTCACGTCACGAACGTTGAAGTGGAGAACCACCGTTCATAACTGCATCCGTTCAATGATGGAGCTAGAGCTGAAAGCGTCAACCGAGTACGATAAATACCCTAAATATAGATTAGCCAACTTTGACGGCTTCAGAGAGTCAATAGCGACAGCGCGTACAACACTCGGACGTGACGTGAACCAATCGTTAACCACACAAGCATAATATCCCTCTTAAAACCAAGTGACCAGCAGTTAATCAGCCTCAGTACTGGATAGGAGAACTACAGCAGCTTCAGTCGCAAAAAAAGCAAAGCACTTGACAAATCAAAAATGAGTTCACAGTCAGCAGAAAAGCTCTGAAAAGGTCCAGAAACGACAAAATAAAGATTATGAAAATTCAATTGTGGTAAATGCAAAAACTAATCCGGAACAATTTTTTAGTTACATTCTAGCAATAAGAAAGATCTGTAAAAGGTCCTCTTGAGAACGATAGTGGTGAGCTAGAACCATGACACTAACATATTTCTAACATATTTCATACTAAACCAATATTTCTGTCCTGTGTTTACGTTAGAAATTCCGGATATTCCTAATCCTTAGGATATCATGGCGGAATAACAAATTGAAGTACTCAGCACTGCAAACTGTTCCCCAAACGGAGTTATTATATACATAGATAAATTGAGGAGTACAAAATCTCCAGGTTCAGACCAAGTTCATTCCAGAATATTGAAAAAGATCATGAACAAAATCGCCGAACAGTTATCAAACATTTTCACATAATCTCTTACAAATGCCACTTGTCCCTCAATGGAAAAAGATCAACGCTACTCCAATTTTTAAAAACGGAAGCAAAAAGTGACCCAGCAAATGTCGATCAATTAGTCTCGCCTCAGTCATTGGTAAATTGATGGGAAATTGATAACGAATAAAATTACAGAATTCTTAGAATCAAACAAAGTGATTGACGATTCTCAGCATGGCTTTAGACACAATCGTTCCTGTCCTACGAGCGTGCTACTTTTTTCGAATATATAATTGAAATTCACGTTACAAAATTAATAAACCAAATCATTTACCTTGACTTTCAAACAGCCTTCGATAAAGTCACCCACAAACGCTTAGTTAGTGAATTGTACATTATCGGTATCCGAGGAGAGCCCAAAAACTGTATAAAATGTTTTGGCTTACGGACAGACGGCAGCAAGTTGTACTCAACGGAGATTCCTCCCCTTGGGGAAATGTTATAAGCTGCGTGCCTCAAGGATCGGTGTTCGGTCCAGTTCTCATGATAATATTCATAAACGATCCCAATAAAAACGTGCTTTTGAACATAAGCAAGATTGCCGACGATATTAAGATAGGAGGAAAAGCGCAAACCAAACTTGAGTGTCAGTAGATTTAATTAGACTTGAACACAAATTATTGATTGGTCAGAAAGGTGTCAAAATGAAATTTTATGTAAACAGATGTAACGTTCTGCACATAGGTCCTCATAACCCCGAACACGAATACTCTATGTCCGGAAGGAAACTGATTCCTGTCACCGAAGAGAGATATCTAGGTGTTATCATTAGTAACGACTTAAAAAGCAGTAAGCAATGTAATGATGCTGTCAAAAAATGCAACAAAAAGCTAGGTATGATACCCTGCACCATCCCGTACAAAAACAGTCACAGAATTGTTATGTTATTCAATGCATTTGTTAAAACCACATCTCGAGAATTCCGTTCAATTCTGGTCTCCACATCACAGAAAAGACGTTAGAAAATTACAGAAGGTTCAACTTAGAGCTACCAAATTTATCCCTTCGTTGCGCGATAAAACGTACCACTCCAGACTACGTGAACTCAACTTCTATTCATTAGAGAAGCGTCGAGTCAGAGGTGACCTGATCGAGGTGGGGGAAGAATATGAAGGGTAAGGAAAACGTTGACCGAACGAGCCTTTTCACTCCCGATGCCAGCGAAGTGACGAGGAATAATGGATACAAAATCGTTAGGAAGCTTTTCTCACTCGGCATCACGTGCTATTTCTTCACGTATAGAGTGGTCGAAGAATGGAACATCTTCCAGCAGAGGTTGTGAACGGCAATACAGTGAAAACGTTCTATTCACGGGTCGACAAATTCTACACGAATTGCAGTTCAACAGCTAGCCATTCCCTTTCTTGAACTCTAAACAACTGAAATCACACCGACACATAAAGCGCTCATTGACGTTCTACTTCAGAACCAATCTTCTTAGCATCTAAAGGCAACCTAGTTTGGGGAAAAAGCCTGTTGTTGTCCTCGTACACATGTAAACACTTATAAACACCCTCTAAGTATCGAGACAATATTGGTCTGTTCTAATGTCGGTCTACACTCGCAGGCAAACAGGAATACTCCGTGAGACATTTTTTGGTATTTTATATCCCATTTCTTACGCTCAACTTCACGAATGCACTCAAAGGAAGACGGAGTACAAGTTTTAATTTCAATGCCATGTCCTGAAGCAGCCGGCAAGAGGTAGTCTGTGATATGTTTCCAGTCCAACGCTGCTAAAATGGTGTTGCTGTTGAGTTGGTGTGGAGTCTCTTGAAACTCCCATTCCATGGGTGACAATCGTGCTTGAAAACAAACTTTGTTTTACCAAGCTCCGGGTCTCTTGGTTCAAACTTTGTCCGGATTGCAGTTAGGTTGTCAAATAATACGGGGAATATTGATCCAATGTTTTGTTAGTTCTTTGGTCAATTTGCCTAAACTAAGAGGTAACAAAGTTAAGGATTCCTCTTTAGTATTTAAATCTAGTTTACATGTTTTTTGTTTTATCTTATAATTGGCTAATCCTATAGAACACTTACATATAACCGAAGAGTACGCAGTAATTTGTTTACTTATGCACATATGCCACCCCGCATAACATAGCTTGTGTATCGATGTTGTCAAACTTTTTGTAAAATATTGCATATTTTTGTCATCTTCAAAAATAAAATACAACAAATAATGTGCTTAACAACTCGTAGCGCAGAGCTGCGTGTGCTTACCAACGTGGAGCGCAGAGCTGCGTGTGCTTATCAACGTGGAGCGCAGAGCTGCGTGTGCTTATCAACGTGGAGCGCAGAGCAGCGAGTGCTTATCAACGTGGAGCGCAGAGGTGCGTATGCTTATCAACGTGGAGTGCAGAGCAGCGTGCGCTTATCAACGTGGAACGCAGAGCTGCGTGTGCTTATCAACGTGGAGCGCAGAGCAGCGAGTGCTTATCAACGTGGAGGGCAGAGCTGCGTGTGCTTATCAACGTGGAGCGCAGAGCAGCGAGTGCTTATCAACGTGGAGGGCAGAGCTGCGTGTGCTTATCAACGTGTAGCCCATAGCTGCGTGTGCAGCGATACGGCGCCTTGGTTGGGCCTTCACTGTATTATCCGAACTGCAACATAACCTAGCTGAAAGTGTATCAAGGCCAGAGTTGGTAAAACACGGGTAATAAAAATGGGTAGCTGTTAAGACGAGAAAAATAATGATTTATGAGATTAGATTGATTAGGTGGATGTTCCCAATACTGATCTCCAGCTAGCTGCCTCATTTCTATTCGCACTGACAAGAGGATTTAAGAAATGACTGTAGGTGACAGGCCACCAAATCTCTTTGATCGGCCATTCGACCTCAATCCCCTGAACGCCCAGACACCTCCTGTGTATCGCTGCTCACGTCACAGGCTCTTCCCAGCCTTGTTCCGGTCGGATGCTCAGTGTGTAGTGAGGCACCCCGCGGGGCACTTGTAAGGACCCCCTCGCCACCTACCTGGCAAAACTAACAATAATTATTATTTCCCTAAAACGAACACGAAGGGAGCAAGTTCAAAGTTAGCGTGGGAAATATGGCCTTCAATTCCCATATCGAGGTTTACGATCTTTAACGTGCTTGCGTGTTTGCGTAAGCGGTACACTCCCACGCAAAATGGGGATGCTCACTCTTCTACGTGAGGAGTTATTCTTTTATGAGTTAATATCCTTGAATTAAGGTTATGAGAACTTGCAATTTCGTGTATAGACACGCATTATTAGTTTTCTATTAATTCCCGGCTAATAAACTACACGTAGAATTTTCCGAGTCTCCGATTTGTTTCACAGCATTACCCGACATACAGAAATGTCGTACCTTCCACGCCCAGCATACGAGGACTGTCATAGGAGCATGTCTTTTTAAAGCCCTGCTCCGTGACAGTCCTAACGAGTGCAATTTGGTGACGGCGCTGGGAAAAAAGGGGTCCTTGCTGTGACACATGACGAAGCACTCGGCTGAGAAGGCGGGGAATGGAGCCATCTATAGAGTTGCTGTAACGGGGCGCAAGGGAACCACGTCACACTATCAACAGATGATGATAACTCAGAAATTGTATGGAAGATGTCAGGATCGAGTAAATTGTAAGTAACCTGTAAGCTTGGAATTCGTACAAACGGATAATAGTATGCTATTTGATTGCAATTTGAAAAGGGATGGTTCCATGATAAGCAGCAATATTTTTGGACGATAAGCCCAATTGATATGTATTACACTAAACTGCTCGGTGGACAATAAGCCCAATTGATATGTATTACACTAAACTGCTCGGTGGACAATAAGCCCAATTGATATGTATTACACTAAACTGCTCGGTGAACAATAAGCCCAATTGATATGTATTACACTAAACTGCTCGGTGGACAATAAGCCCAATTGATATGTGTTACACTAAACTGCTCGGTGGACAATAAGCCCAATTGATATGTATTACACTAAACTGCTCGGTGGACAATAAGCCCAATTGATATGT
>SDVV010044639.1:0-10137 GCA_016164225.1 Gammarus roeselii
GAAATGGATGGTGTTCCTGTCTGGCGAATCACGCGGTTAACGAAGAGAGACATGGGGGCGATGAAATGGATGGTGTTCCTGTCTGGCGAATCACACGGTTAACGAAGAAAGACATGGGAGCGATGAAATGGATGGTGTTCCTGTCTGGCGAATCACACAGTTAACGAAGAGAGACATGGGAGCGATGAAATGGATGGTGTTCCTGTCTGGCGAATCACGCAGTTAACGAAGAGAGACATGGGAGCGATGAAATGGATGGTGTTCCTGTCTGGCGAATCACGCGGTTAACGAAGAGAGACATGGGAGCGATGAAATGGATGGTGTTCCTGTCTAGCGAATCTTTTTTGAAAGATTTGTCTGTTTTTTACAGTTTCTCATCGGTGCGTCAACGAATATGTTTTATCACGCAGTAGGAGATATACGAATAAGTCATGCAGTTGGTGATACATTAATTCGTTTGCGGTGCATGTATTATGATACCAGAGTATTTTCCTATCATACGACAAACATAAATGCATCAACTGTATTCTGGGCAAAATCTAATCATCTTAAAAATATATATATTACTGCACCAGCGTTGCCAGACAATCTTGATGTTCTGGCTTTTTAACTCTTTTCCTCTACTGGTCTAGTGAGAAGATGTGTCAATTACACTCTAAGTAACATACCAAAGTATATCTTATCTTTCGCTCCATTAATCTTTACCTAAGGGGGCTTACAAATTCAGCAACACCTAAACTAGATAACAAATAGTCACTTACCCTCACTAGAATATTCTATTCTAATAGCCATAGAAGAATTCATTGATAATTAATTTTAATGCATGTATTAATAACATTAGCTCTTCCATTGCTATCATTACTGCAATCTTCCATCGACGTCAAGCATTGATCCTTTTGAATTGTCTCTTTATTAACGGTCATGACTAACGGCCCATCCAGTTCGGTTCTTCGCTGGACTGCTGCTCTACTCTTCTTCTCCCACGCCCCGCTCTAGTGTTCCGCTCTCGTGCCCTGCTCTTACGCCAGTCTCATGCACTGCTCTCAAAGCCCTCACTTGTGACCACTCACGTACCCTGCTTTCACGCCCCGCTCTCATGCCTTGCTCTTGTGCCCTGCGCTCATGCCCCGCTCTCATGCCTCGCTCCCGTGCCCCGCTCTCGTGTCCCGCTCTCATGCCCCGCTGTTGTGTCCCGCTCTCATTTCCCGCTTTCATGCCCCGCTCTTATGCCCCGCTCTCATGCCCCGCTCTCATTCCCCGCTCTCATGCCCTGCTCTCATGCCCTGCTCTCATGCCCCCCTCTCATTCGCCCCTCTCATGCCCCCCTCTCATGCCCCCCTCTCATGCCCCCCACTCATGCCCCCCTCTCATGCCCCGCTCTTATGTCTCGCTCTCATGCCCCGCTCTCATGCCCCGCTCTCATGCCCCGCTCTCATGCCCCGCTCTTCAACAGCCTTCATTGCTTTCCGGCGTCCGCAGTTAAGAGCAAATGAAGCAATGCGTCGGGCGTCCGACTAAATAAAACTAATATTGTCAGCTTCCTGGATCATAAATTGCACGCGTATGTTCTGAAACAAAGGCGCAGCTGGAAATGCCCGCTGCCCGAGCCCGCGCCGCTCCTCCATGGGAACGTGGAATGATGGAGATGCAGATGAAGTAATCTTCGTAATTGCACTCGAAACGTAACGGATTTCTTATCTAACACAGGAACCATATTGTTACTACGGCAAATGTATCGTCACAATGACAGAATTATGATCACTGAGACAGTACTTGTCCTAAGTGCAGCCACGTATGTTTGTTATACACAAGATGTTCTGTTCTTCCTGTGCTGAAGCCTGTCTGAATAACACGTAGATGCATTGATGCACTTATTGGATATCCGTGTGTATCCAGCCGTGTTTATTCCGATGCCTAGGAAAAAAATGTATAATAGAAGTACCATCACATTGCTGTTTTCTTGGATGCGGTATCAAACTCTGAATAAACAAAAATAGTTATGTTTACATAGCTTGTTTCATGTATTTATTTTGGTTGTACTCGTACATCCGACTGAATGTTGATTGTGTAAGAAGTACAGAGTGAAGTGCTGCAACGGTTTTGCCAGTGTAAACACATCGCTCTTGGTCGGTGACGACCGTCACTCGGTTCCATGGATATGTCAATATTGTTGGCGAGCATTCGATTTGTTGCCATGGCAATCGATATTGTCGAGACTGGAACCCCGACGACGCGACTCATGTTACTAGTGAAATGTTCGATGCAAACTCCGCAGACTTATTTGTAGAATTTTACCTGATGTGACTATCTTAAAAAGACTGACTGAAAATATGTGATGCAGTTCACAAACTGCTACAGATCTGAGGTTCGAGTAATACCTGCTACCCATAAGTAAATTTTTCATCAAACAGCAGCACCAACAGGCCACAACCCAAACAGCAGCACCAACAGGCCACAACCCAAACAGCAGCACCAACAGGCCACAACCCAAACAGCAGCACCAACAGGCCACAACCCAAACAGCAGCCCCAACAGGCCACAACCAAAACAGCAGCACCAACAGGCCACAACCCAAACAGCAGCACCAACAGGCCACAACCCAAACAGCAGCACCAACAGGCCACAACCCAAAGTAAATTGTGACCATGAACGCGCACCTTCCCAATTTATACGTTTTGTAATTTGATTGATTATTCTTACAGAACTTTTCCCGGCAACACCAAATATTAAATTACTGCTATTTTACTGCTATATACTGTTGTATACTGCTATCATAAACTGCGACATTTTGCTGTATACTGCTATCATATATTGCTGTATACTGCAATCATAGACAGCTATATACTGCTATCATAAACGGCTATATACTGCAATCATCGTTTGGCCTTGGATCGTAATGATGGGCTCATCATCGGATGATGGTAGGCTAACTAAAGCCCTTATTTTATTTATACCCCGGATATTGTCTCTTGATTGACCTCGTCATCCTGTCACCTCCAGTTCCCACCGATACCTTCACACGTCTTTGGCATGTCATGTTATCGGCTCACTACTCCACGTCCTTTCTGAACAAAGAGCTACGGTAACCCCTGTGAGGGGGAGGGGATGATCCGCGTCGCTTTCCGTGGCAGGCTAGGTGATAAGAGATGCCTGACAAGTGATAAGAGAACCCTGTTAATGGACAGCCTGTCGTGTCGTGTCGTCCTCTAATGATTATGTCGTGACAGGAAGAGTGAGCTGATCAGCACGGTAATGCAGGGGCTTGAGCCGCACCTACACCTGGCCATTGAACAGAATATTATACTAAGCTGTAGATTTAGGGACCCAACTTATACATGTGGAAACATTAAGATGACATGTCCCAAGCGTTGAACATGGTGGAATTCTTTCCATGACAATTTTCATACTTTATGAAGATAAAATAACATTCCCTTTGGACATTTGGAAACAAAATTTCCTATTGGATTTCAATGCTTCATAGTTAAATGTTCATTTGTATGTGTGCGTATCCGACATAAAACAAATAAGTAAATTATTCGTTTCGTAAGAAAAAATCGAAAATGCGGCGGGGGAAATTGAGCCGATTACTCAGAAACGTTTTCTATGCTTGAGAAGACCGTTTCAATTTATTGAAATGGATGCGCATCGTTCCGTAAAATTGACTCCAATTTGTACTGCATTGACGCAGTCAAAATGAGCCAGAGTGAATCAATTCTTAAATTTTCGACGAGCAGCTGTTTTTTAATTCAACGAATTACTATTCAGAGAAGACTTGATTTATGAACGAATATTTTGTTTCTATAGTGTGCTTCCCGCGGAAGCTGGGAAGTAGAACTTCCCAGTTTGTCTAACTATTCCTCATCAGCTGTTGTACTGTGGCACTCGCGTGAAGGCTCTGCATTTGCTGTTAATGGTATTCCCTTGCATGATATCACTGTCAATCCTTGATTTGTTTCCTATATTTTCCGCTCCTTCAGTCCTCGTAGCATCATCTGTACCCTTTCATATTTGATCTCCCAGCGGGTTAAATGGTGAAAAGGTTTAGATTTTTGAAGTTTACAATTTACTGTTATCGCTATTTTGTTTTTTATGTTATCAACCACATCAACATTAGTGGTGTTAAAATAACGCTTCGGGCACTTATTTTACTGAGATGTCAGTAGCAGCAGCAGGAGCTGAGGAGGATTAATAACATCGCATGTGTAGCCGTATTGCTTCATGAGAGGGCAGGTCATAAAGCTGTGTATGAAAAGGCAGGCAGCCAACGCTTTATGACTTGACTGGTGCTATGTCATACCGCCGTTGGCAGCCATGAACGACTTATAGGCCTGGTAAGATGGCCGAAATTATGGTAGAGAGAGGCGACAATAAGTCATTTACTATATTGTGGCTCTTGAGCCAATGTGCTGGATACCACCAAGTTACTGTTTATACGAGAAAATATTTCAAACATCGTAGCGGTTAGAGACAATTATGATACAATGCTTGTTCTAAAAATTCCATGAAAGTATCAATTTGTGAGTGAATTGGCTTCGTCCGCTGTATTAAATGGTATTTTCTATAGTGAGTCCCCTACGGAAAATCATGCGATGACTCGAGTCCTAGCTCTGGTGAGGATACGCCTCTAATCTAATTTAAAATGACGTTTATGGCGTTGTATATTGACGTTTATATACTCGCTGTATTACGTTAAGGATGAAGGATTAACGCCTCAATTGATAGGAATCTAAGTGGACAATTCATCAATTAAATTCACTCACATAGAAATACGAAACACATAAGGAATAATCATACCCTACCTCTAAGACTCTTATTTCCATTCCGTGTACTCCTAGTAGAAAAAACGCTCTAGAAAGGTTTCTTCCGTATCTTCCTCGTCGTCCACACAACAGAAGGAGAGCGTCTCCCCTTTCATCGGCCATCGAACGTAAGGGCAGGTATCACTGAGAGTCCCATCTCTAAAACAACACCATCACCCTCCCCTTCATCTTCCTGTCTGCGGTACCTTGTACAGCACACGTTCATGTGTATCGATCTCCCATCGTACAGACCGCCACAAGACATCTTCAGCCGGGGGGGGGGGAGGGGGAATGTCCCATTCTGGTCTTTTCTCCCCTTGGCATCGATGCTGTAGCCAGGCTCGTTGAAGAAAGAGAATCCTTGAACGGTGCGCCAATAATGGTAGTAGAAACGACTTTCCAGCGAAATATTTGTCAGAAATTTATTTCAGTCGTTGTCCTATGGATGTTGAGTAACACAAGAACTTGCCAGAAAATATAAATAATGCAAGAGTTTTCCGACCGTTAATGAGTTTCTACACAATAATTTAATTTCTGAGTAGAACTTACTGTTTGGCATCGGCTTAGTTGCATCACTGTACGCGGCCTTAAGGCAGCCAAGACAGTCATTGAAGGCCAGTCGAAGAAGTAGGGGCCTTATAGTAGATTATGTCTCCTTCCTTCATCATCACATGTCTCACGTAACTAACGTACGCCTGGCTGTCTTCCACGTGAAGAATGAGACATAAAACTAAACCTGCCGTGAGACCATACGAGACATAAATACTGCGGTTCCTCTGACCGCGGCTCTTACACGGACAAAAGTAACAAGACCACTCGGGACTGCAGGAGACACCTTCCTGCAATTGCTTTGAATGCTCTTCGCAGGGCCTTCATTAGTGCGCGCAGGGAGGCAATTTACTGGACTTATAACATTAAGCAATACAGTTACATAACAGCCTCCGTAATGGTCTCCATATATGATGCTGCGTATTATCCGAGGTGTTAAAGTACTATCGGCTGCAAAGATAGAAACCTTATTTTAAGTTTCGCGTTTCATTTAAATCAAATTGTACGTAGTTAGGTAAGTTTTATAATGGTATGTTTACAGCCAAACTACTGAAGGAAATGCATATGTGTAAATTCATACTACAAAACCCACATTCACGGTTCAGGGATGTCGTAAATCAAACGCTGAATGAAAAATAAGGTCTCCATCTTTGTTACCGATCGTACATGTTTAATAGTGAGCAAATCAATTCCAAACAAAACTAATTACAGTCCGTTTTCTATCGGTGTTGATAAGTGAGTAAATTTTTAACAATTTTTGAGCTGTTTTGAACATCGGTGAAAGCAATACAAGGGTCGTTCTAAAGCTAGAGCATTAAAGTGTGTGTTACAAAATTGCGTTGCTGCAGGAAAGTTCTATTCCATTTTGTGTTCCCTCCCAGTAACGGGTTTTCAGTGTCAGGTAACACGTTTTCAGCATCCACACGAGTCTCATGCAGATGTCTTGGACCTAATCAACCAACTCTTCCACGGTAATCACAACGTGAGTCTCGTATCTTTGACCCCATCTGCCAACACTTACACGGTATCCACAACGTGAGTCTTAAATCTTTGACTCCATGTATCAACACTTTTCGGGTATCCGAATCGTGGGTGTTCTCTTGACATATTTTATGAATAAATCTCACCTTCCGATACATTTAGAATATTCCAACCCTCATAATCTGTATAACTCGCTCTTTCCTCCTCCTCTACCCTCAACAACCCTCACCACCACCTCTACCTCACCATCCCTCACCACCGCCTCTACCTCAACAACCCTCAGCACTGCCTCTACCTCAACAACCCTCATCACTGCCTCTACCTCAACAACCCTCATCACAGCCCCTACCTCAACAACCCTCATCACCGCCTCTACCTCAACATCCCTCATCACCGCCTCTACCTCAACAACCCTCATCTCCGCCTCTAACTCAACAACCCTCATCACCGCCTCTAACTTAACAACCCTCATCACAGCCCCTACCTCAACAACCCTCATCACCGCCTCTACCTCAACAACCCTCATCACAGCAGTCCCTACCTTAACAACCCTCATCACCGCCTCTACCTCAACGACCCTCAGAACCGCCTCTACTTCAACAACCCTCATCACCGCCTCTACCTCAACAACCCTCGTCACCGTCTCTACCTCAACAACCCTCATCACAGCCCCTACCTCAACAACCCTCATCACAGCCCCTACATCAACAACCCTCATCACAGCCCTTACCTCAACAACACTGATCACCGCCTCTACCTCAGCAACCCTCATCACCGCCTTTACGTCAACAACCCTCATCACCGCCTCTACCTCAGCAACCCTCATCCCCGCCACTCCGTAGCCAAGGGATGTACCGCATCGCGCTTCGAGTAAACACTTCCACGAGATTCTTGTTATTCCCGCAAACATAATCAGGACCTTAACGGCCTGGTCTCCTCCTCCAACAAGGGCAACCGGAATCATTAAGGCCTCTCGTGACGAGTTGGAATAGAACCGCATCTAAGCCGCTTTGTGAGGGAGACTCAAAAGTTTTATTGTGACGCTGCGTCTTAATGAAATGCGTAACGAGAATACGTGGATTTGTTCGGTTGTGGAAGCTGTTTTGTTTTCGTTGAAGGCTCCCCTTTAGTGTTTGTTTAAGTCATTAGTGAATTGGTTTAGGACAAGATGAATCAATGGTAGTTTATATGGTTTTGGTATAGGCATGGCCTTATCTAGATTATAAGCATGGCCTTACCTAGAATATAGTATTTCACAATCACGATCGTCAATTTTCAACACCTTGGCGGGGTCTCTCAAATATTTCTCCCCTTGCACAGTTAAAAAGTATATAATGAACATAAAAATGTATCAATGAACCTGTTATTGAAAACCAGTCCCAAGTCAAGGGAGTTTTGATCGATGAAATTAACGGAAAAAATTGGCATATCGAAAGGCAGTTTTTCGTGGGCCAATTCAACATCGTATTAGCCTGTATTCCATTACTCCAGGTTATACGTAAACATACAGAAGGACCTGTGGCATGTGGACACTCCCACAGAGGATCTCAGCCTTGTGTTCCCTGTCATCCTATACACTTATATGCGGCTATTTCTATTTATTCCAACCGGCCAACACAGTCACAGTAGAGCGGAGAACGTGTGATTGGGAATCAGTGTCCCATCAGTGCCGGGCCGTCATCAACAATTCGGTCTTGACGGGTGTTCAATGTAGCTATGTTGATTTTTATTTAACAAACAGATGCTGGCTTGACGTCATCGTTCGGCAATTGGTTCAATATTAATTATCAGATCGAAATCACTGAATAGACGCTTGCATGATTTCACACTCGGTTTTCGGCACAACGTCGCTAAATGGATAGAACGCTGGCGAGTACTGGAACATTTGAACTAACGAAATACGTGTCTGGAAGAGATTAACAAATGATCAAAATATTAAGAAACAAATTGCGACGCATTTTCCTGGAACTCGACGATCGAAAAGTATTATGAATTGCCTAGACACATATTTTATTTGTAACTTTGCTACCGAGCTTGACCCAAGCATCCAACATCAACGGGCCTGACCCTGGCTTGGGCGACGTGACAAACGGGGTCCAAATGCGTAAACTATAGCATAAGAAGGTGATCTTAATGCGCTCAGTTTGTATCATTCTCAAGCTCTAATTGATTGGTAATGACGCGTGCTAAGATCTTTGCTCTCAACATAGGAGTCATTTGCAGAACTATCGCTCACAGTGGATTGTATCATTGCTAAGATCTTTGCTCTCAACATAGGAGTCATTTGCAGAACTATCGCTCACAGTGGATTGTATCATTGCTAAGATCTTTGCTCTCAACATAGGAGTCATTTGCAGAACTATCGCTCACAGTGGATTGTATCATTGCTAAGATCTTTGCTCTCAACATAGGAGTCATTTGCAGAACTATCGCTCACAGTGGATTGTATCATTGCTAAGATCTTTGCTCTCAACATAGGAGTCATTTGCAGAACTATCGCTCACAGTGGATTGTATCATTGCTAAGATCTTTGCTCTCAACATAGGAGTCATTTGCAGAACTATCGCTCACAGTGGATTGTATCATTGCTAAGATCTTTGCTCTCAACATAGGAGTCATTTGCAGAACTATCGCTCACAGTGGATTGTATCATTGCTAAGATCTTTGCTCTCAACATAGGAGTCATTTGCAGAACTATCGCTCACAGTGGATTGTATCATGGTTAAGATCTTAGCTCTCAACTGAGACCAGGGCTTATGGTGAAGTCCAAGTAATTACTCCCGCATGGTCTATAGTATTTCACGCAGAGACTCACTTCGTCACAGGCCGGCATGGTAGAAAGTAAATATTTAAACGAAGTGTTGTCAAAATGTTTTCAAAATGTTTTTAGCTGTCTAGGAGCCGTTCCCTAAATGATGTATTCTTTGCTTTAGATGCTACAAAACAATTAGTCGGGCGACCGCTCGGTCAAACAATTTATCATCTTCCGTTGATATGACAAACAAATTCCTTGGCGATTTGACAAATTCGATGGGCAATTTTATAAACCGGGAAAAAATGTTTACCAAACGGCTCCAAAACTACTATTGGTAAAACAACATAGTTTTCATTAACCGTTTACGAAGTCCTGTCGGCTTCCAATCTGTTCTAAATTGAGCAATCAATACTCGTGAATCTACGTATCGGGACAACATGTTTGAAATAACCCGAGTGTATTTGTGCTCTGCGACTAATCCATCTATTCTATACATCACCAAATAAATTTAAATAGCACATTTTCAAGGCTTCTCCCTCTCATTTTGTGTCATTAGTCTATCAAGGAAAATTGCACGAACTGACATAAAATTCTGAGTGCTGTCGTACTTCCACCTTTGATTTCACTTCGGAAGTGCAGAACACGTGCACCAGCAACGTCTCTTCCATTGATCGTGCGATCCCGGATGAAGGTATGGCTGCAATGGCCTCTACAACATCCAAGCAGGTTGGATTTAGAAAAGGAATATCCAATTTTTTTAGCCGAGTCTGCGTTGGTTTGCCACCGCATGATTCTCTTTTCACGTTAGATTCTGAGCCTTCGTAGCTGGTAGTCGGTTTATGGGGCCATTGAAGGTCGTCAAAAGTATGTGGTCCTTCACCCCACAGTTCTGGAGCCTTGCCTTACTACTCTGGAGCCTTGCTTCACTGCTCTGGAGCCTTGCCTCACTGCTCTGGAGCCTTGCCTCACTGCTCTGGAGCCTTGCCTCACTGCTCTGGAGCCTTGCCTCACTGCTCTGGAGCCTTGCCTCACTGCTCTGGAGCCTTGCCTCAC
>SDVV010044640.1:0-10137 GCA_016164225.1 Gammarus roeselii
AGGTATGTGAGAAGTACCTTGCCAAAGGAAAGGATGTGTTCTGGGCCTTCATGGATCTGGAGAAGGCATACGACAGGATTGACAGGGAAGCGCTGCGGAGGGTGTTGCGTTTGTATGGAGTGGGCGGACGTCTGTTGAAAGCGGTGCAGAATGTCTATGCTGGCAGCTGAGCATGTGTCAGAGTGTGAAGCGAGGTGAGTGATTGGTTCACAATGAAAGTGGGACTGTGACAAGGCTGCGTGATGTCTTCCTGGCTGTTCAACCTCTATATGGATGGAGTGGTCAGGGAGGTGAACGCGAGTGTGCTGGGTCTTGGCTTGGAACTGTTGGAAACGAATGGGCGGAGTTGGCAGTTGAGCCAGTTGTTCTTTGCTGATGATACGGCCCTGGTTGCGGATTCCGAGGAGAAGCTATGTAGGCTTGTGTCTGAGTTTGGTTGAGTGTGTGAGAGGAGGAAGCTTCGAGTGAACGTGGGAAGAGTAAAGTAATGAGATGCTCGAGGACTGTCGATGCGAGCAAAATTAGTGTCACCCTAAATAGAGTGCTCTTCTTAGAGGAAGTTCAGTGTTTGAGTAATTGGGCTCCCATGTGGAGATAACTGAACTAGTGGAAACTGAAGTGAAGGCGCGAGTGAAGGAGGGATGTAAAGTGGTTGATTTCGACGCTGCTCTGATGTGCTTTCCCGCTCTTGGCATCCCGTTGTCCGGATGGTCGTGAGTGGAGGGGGGGCCTGGTCATTATGACGCGGCGGGGGTAAACCAGTGAAAACTGTCGGGCCCTGCTGCTGACGACGGATCCTCGGACTGCACTCGTGACCCAGAGTGTATGTTGCTTTTAGTACGTTCCGGACCCTATAGCACAAAAGGGCTAAGTTGTGCGAGTGTGAGCGTGAGGTGCTCTTTGCCGTCGGCCTCTCCCCTTTCTGGGAGATATGGCCTAGTGTCTGTATCTGTCTGTATCTGTGTTAATTTTGTGTGTCGGCGGGCAGTTGATGCATTGCCACCCATGTGGTATATTTCTATTGTTGTGGATACCAGAGCATTGTTTTGTGTAGAAGCGACCGCAGGAAAGACATGGGTAAGGGTTGGTATAAGATTTGGATTCTATGTCACCTGCTTGTAGAAAGAGAAGGAACGTAGGGCAGCAAATGATATAGAATCCAAGCCTACTTACAAACAACCCATTTGGGAAGAAAATGAGTGAAAATGATATGTGGCTCTGGTGTTTTGTTGCTGAGCCAGAAGCTTGGACAGCATCCACGCTGAGGCCATCGACGACGACTTGAACAGGGCGAGTTTGGGGAATTTCGCTGGGGTAGAGCCCCGAACGCCGTCACGGTAAGCGGGCCAACTTGTGATGATCCGCCCGACGCTCGTAGGCTCCCTTGCCTAACGGCTCTGCTCTCTCTAGATGCTTGATGGTACTCGGTGCAATCGTCAATTGCACTCAGTCCCAAACACGTAACCTTTCCCTGCAACCTTTTTATTCGAGTCTTCTACTCTCCTTCCCATTCTAACTGTTTTCTGGCGTGAAATTACATACACTGAGTGTTGATCCCATCTATGGGATCCACGTTTGCTTTTATTTTTTGGCTTTGGAGACTTCTAGTCTAGAGCGCTCATTACCCGATCTTCAGGCGAAACTTATTTTTTCCCTAATCTCCCATATCCCTGCAGCTTATGGCATCGGCCTGTGCTTGACTTTCATGGGCCTGTACCTGATGCGCGGAGCCCAGCCTGCACTGCTGTACCTGGTGCCCTCGACACTTCTGCCCACCGTCGTCATTGCCGCCATCAGGGGCGACCTGGCCGATATGTGGCGGGGGGACGCATTGAAGGAATACGATGAACAGGCGTCAGCCGACAAGGAGGAGTCTGAGACCGTGACAGCAGTAGTGACGGAGCAGCCAGCAGCTTCAGGATCGTCATAGTTTGACTTTAGTTGAGTAGGTGACTGGGCCATCACAACTTCACTGCGGTAGAGAAGGTGGTGGCGGGGCCATAACAAACTCACTGCGGTAGAGAAAGTGGTGGCTGGGCCATCACAACTTCACTGAGGTAGCGAAGGTGGTGGCGGGGCCATCACAACTTCACTGAGGTAGAGAACGGGTAGTGGAGGTTATTGGTGAGTAGCATAGTCTGGTGGTGACGGAGCCATCACAAAGTAACTGCGGTAAAGGAGGTAGCGGAGCTATGCCAATTTTGGCTGCAATAGCAGCGGTGATGCCATAACTGTCTGGGTGTGGCAGAGGAGGTGGTGGTTGTGGTTTGGTCATCATAGTCTGGCCAAAGAGCCTTGTCCACAGATATATTAGCGTTGCAGTCCGGCAGACTACAGCGCCAAGATTCTCTCAATTGCTACAGAGCAGTGATGGCTAATTTGTTCGCTATTGGACGGCGTGACCACCTGCAGGCAGAAAGGCCTAGCGGTATCTGATTGAACCATTTCGCGTGACACGCATTCTCCGTCTGAGTTTCTTGCCTGTCAAAATGCTTCCAATCAAAAGTTAGGTACATGGAGAACTTTGAAGGTACGTACACTTACTTCATTTTGTGCGCAGTTGACACACTTCTACTTCATATACGGCGGTCATGCTTAGGTCGCCGTGGCCGAGTGGTTAGCGTATTCGACTGCAGTCCCAGCCTCTGGTGCTGCAGGTCACGAGTTCGAGCCTCGGCATGGACGCGGCGGTCTTGTGGCGGGGAGATTGGGCGCCTTCCCCTTCTGTGTCAGCCTAACTTGCCACCCTCCAAATTAGGGGGAAACTGCTGTATGTCTATACATATATGCTGATCACACGGCTTCCGAGCCCCACCCTCACCGCTTTTGTGGCATTGATCTGTAAGTTAGTTCCTACGGACCTGCGGCAACCATTTTATACTTTTGACATTTGCCGCGTAAAGAACATCGACTTAACCCTGTAGTAAACCCAGTCACTAAGCTAAAGTTTGTCCATTGCTTGATGCAGCACTGGTGGCTGGTTTTACGTTCGGTGCCAGAAAGGAGCCGACTCTAGAGCGCTGTACCACTATTGAAAACTGGTAAATAAAATTATTTCCATAGAGTTATTGTTTCCGCCCAAACTAGAATGCGAACCTATCAGAATTGATAAACTTTGCGCCTTACGGGGGCGCCCATCAAGACTCACGTCGGTACTCCGATGGAGATAAACCCCTGAATTTAACCCAATGACTTGTCATGTTTCTAAGTTTATTGTGGGCGTTCCTGCAACGGTGCCGTACTTGCGTAGAATCTGCAGCGATTCCTGCACTAAACGACCCACCACAAGTAAATAGAAGTCCCGTTGACGTCTAGCTGATCGTGCTCGTCAATTTTTCAAGTGTTACATAGCAAGAGAACGACGTGAGGGTATGGGTCATCGTTATGGTCGCTCGGTAAAGTCATGAGTTCTAAATTGGTATTAGGTATTTTCGGCGCAGTACTTTCATCGAGAGTTCATATCCCCCTGTAAAGTATATGGTTTATTAATCATGCATGCACATGTACCGATGTAGTGTCAGGTCTTGGTGCCTTATCGCCAAAGATTGTTAAGGCTTTTCCAATATTGTTTATTTGGACTGGGAGGGCTCGGCAATTATGACGCAGCCGGGTAAACCAGTACCAGTAAACGCTGTCAGGCCCTGCTGCTGTTACTGATCACGGACCTCACTCCTGACCCATAGTGTGTGTTGCGAGGCTTCACCCAGACCCTTTTAGCGCTAAAGGGCTACGTTTTGGTATGTGTGTGAGTGCATGAGAGGAGGAGTGTGAGGTGCGCTTTACTGTCCCGATTCCCCCCACCCCCTTCTGGGGGGATACCTCCTCGTAGTTATTCACTTGCCTTAATTATTTAAAAGAATTTTGTCTATATTTTGATTACTCATAGTCAAGCATATTTGCTTCTTTATTCGTAAAAGCTGATATAAGTGGGGTAATGATTAAAGTTGTTCCAGCATTTCAATACTTGTTTGTTACTGTTACTGCTATGAGAGCTTTTGCTCTCAAAAAGATAGCTTGTGAGACGTCGGCTTGGGTAAACACGTTGGTGATTTGATGCATTGATACTTTTGAAGGCTGGGCCTTTTTAAATATTGTAATATATGATCAGGGATTTTATTTATCTTGTGTACATATTTATGTAACTTCATGGTATTTTGACCCCAGAATTTAAGGTTAGACTTTCAAATTTGGGTGTGTATTTATTAGGATAAAGATATTATTTTTATATATTTGGGTTTATCTATATAGCTAGTTAACTTTATATCGCTCCTCTGACTGCGCTCCTAAGACTGTATTCGTGCCATACAGTTTCTTATGTGGATTTCATGTGGCGTGATCTTAACACTTAGGTGCTGTTCTTTTCCCAGTGTTCTGAAAGGATTTTTGCCGTGTGCAGTACGCAGTTTCTTTGATGGCAGCAGCGTATTTGTTCGGGAAGGAAGCTAGGTGAGTGAACGCATTTTTTCGGGTAGGAAGTGAGTAGAGTGAACGCATTTGTTCGTGTAGGAAGCGAGGTGAGTGAACGCATTTGTTCGGGTAGGAAGCGAGTAGAGTGAACGCATTTGTTCGGGTAGGAAGCGAGGTGAGAGAACGCATTTGTTCGGATAGGAAGCGAGGTGAGTGAACGCATTTGTTTGGGTAGGAAGAGAGGTGAGTGAACGCATTTGTTCGGGTAGGAAGCGAGGTGAGTGAACGGTTCCAGTTAAATTGATGATGAGACATGGGTGCGTAATCTCGTCTTTATTGTTCAATGTATATAGGCATGGCGTGGTTAGGACTTGATTATCGTGTTGTACTACTAATTCGGAGCAAATGGGCGGAGTTGGCAGTCGAGTCTGTTACTATTTGCGGATGATACGGCTCCGGTGGCAGATTCAGAGAAGTTGTGTGGGCTAGTGTCGGAGTTCGGTGGAGTGCGGCGGCAAGAGGAGGAAGCTGCGAGTAACGTGGGTAGAAGGGAAGTTATGCGACGTTCGAAGAATGTTGATGCGAAGAGAATTAGTGCCCTTCTAAATGGAGAGGTATTGGAGGAATTTCAGTGTTTAGTACCGGGGCTCTCAAATGGAAACTGAGGTGAAGTTGCGAGTGGAGGAAAGGTAAAGGTTGATTGTTTTCGAGATGAAAAATGTTATGGGGTGCGGTTGGGGTGACGCTGAGAGATAGGATACAAACGACGTTGTTTGAATTAGAACGGGGATGGTGAAGAAGTTAGAGAGCAGTAGATTCAAGTGTTCTGATATAGTTGGGGCACATGGTGAGGGTTGATGATGTGAGATTGGAGAAAAAGACTGATGAAAGCGGAGGTGAGGGGTTGTGAGCCTAGAGGTAGACCAAAGTTTGGGTGTATGGATGGCGTGAATCAGGCGTTGGGAAGGAGAAACATACGTGTGGAGCTAGTGGGAGAGTGTGCGATAGATAGGCTGCCCTGATGTGCTTTCCCGCCTTTGACGTCTCGTTGAGAAACGGAATGGTTGTGGGTGGTGAAGGGCCCGGTTATTCTAACAAAGCTAGGGCAAACCAGTTCCGCTGTCAGGCCCTGCTGCTTTTACCTGTCCTGGACCATACTCCTGACCCGGAGTGTGTGTTACGGGTCGCGTGTATCTGAGAAGTGTGAAGTGCGCCTTGCCGCCAGTCACCCCCTCTGAGGTGACCGGCGGCAAGGCGTACTACTAATAGTTGATTAATTGATGAGACATAGCTGCGTAATGTCGTATTTGTTGTTCATTGTATATCGGGATGGCGTGGTTAGGAAGATGATTACCTTCTTGCACAACTTATTGCTGCTTTGACGTTTGATGACATTAATATATTGACTCAACCGCGCTAGACATCCCTGATTCTCCCAGCTTAGCTAGGTGAATACGGTCTTAGTTTAAAATGTGTAGACAATAGACCCAGGCTTTGCACTATTGATGACCTTGGCTGACACAGCGCCCCTGCAACTGAATGACAGCCGAGCGTGTGACAGTGCTGATGGCAATGTGTTCAAGGAAGTGATTTTGCCACCGGCGGCGTTGCTACTTGACGGAGAAGGGGTCGCTGTTATATCACACAACGATGAGGTACGTGCGGTAGCACTATTCGCATGACGCTGTTGCACCTCGCCATAATGTTGCTTCAATGCTCGTTGAGCGTTTCTTGTTTGCCTCATGGGAGTTCGGAGGCTGTAGCCCGCGAGTTCTGTTGACTTCGCCACAATGTTACTTCAATGCTCGTTGAGCGTTTCTTGTTAGCCTCATGGGAGATAGAAGGCTGTAGCCTGCGAGTTCTGTTGCACCTCGCCACAATGTTGCTTAAATGCTCGGTCAGCGTGTTTTGTTTGCCTCATGGGAGATAGAAGGCTGTAGCCCGCAAGTTTTTATAGAAATTGATTCCGAGTTGATGCAATTTTCCTCGTTTCCGACGTTGACTAGAACAGGATTGTCTCGTGTGGAGGACAGTTACCTTCTCCACCAATGATGCAAGGCACTTTGAGGACAGTTACCTTCTCCATCAATGATGTAAGCCATTTTGAGGACGGTTACCTTCTCCATTAATGATGTAAGCCCCTTTGAGAACAGTTACCTTCTCTATCAATGATGTAAGCCACTTTGAGGACAGTTACCTTCTCCATCGATCATGTAAGCCACTTAGAGGACAGTTACCTTCTCCATCAATGATGTAAGCCACTTTGAGGACAGTTACCTTCTCCATCAATGATGATAGCCACTTTGAGGACAGTTACCTTCTCCATCAATGATGTAAGCCACTTTGAGGAGTTACTTTCTCCATCAATGATGTAAGCCACTTCGAGGACAGTTACCTTCTCATTCAATGATGTAAGCTACTTTGGCCTGGCTCAGACCTCTGCTCATACCTTACACGTTCCTATGTCGTGGTACTACCTGTGAGTCTCAGCATGGCACAACTATTGTGCCTATTATATACGTTGAAAGTGTTAGATTGGTTGTTATGTTAATTTACGTTTAGTGCTACACTATTGGACTGAATTGATTTAGCAATTCAAAACGCCTGAATTTTTATGCAAGTGAGTACAAGAATATATACTCTCTAACCGCATTTTATTTCATATATGTTTCTTGCCGTTGAGCCTTCACGAACCCTTTCCCCGCTGCTCTGTTGACCAACTGCTTGATGCAGGTGGTTTAGGAGGTGGTATCGCTCATCAGGTGATAGTGCGCCAGCTCCTCTCTTTGTAATCTTGCTTCGTTATGCGTCGTAATTTAGTTGTGTTCTCAGAAGGTGTTTTGATTGAAATTGCATTTCGCTCAGCTCCTCATCGAGACCCATGGCGCACTCCTTTCCCCCCTCCTTCGCAATAATGCAATCTTAAGATGCCCTGCACTTGCGTGCCTTTAATCTCCTCGAGGAACGAATGTGCTCCATGCGACAAAATGCTTCAGAGACCCTCGTCTTCCTTAACCGCCCACGCCCGGTGCCAGCAGGACAGTGACTCCAGCCCACTGAAGGGTCTCGTCATCCTGATCTAATATTGACCGGTCACGTTCGGTGTCAGAAGGACATTGACTCCAGCGCGCTAGGAAGTCTCGGCACCCCAATCTAATCTCGACCAGCCAACACAGCCCATGGAATACCCCGTTTGATCCGCTGGTAATACCCATAACTGATTACTGGAGATAATTCCATATGTGTATTTGCCGACTTAGGTTTAACTGGAATGGAAACTATCGTTAAGGTAATAGGGTAATTTCTCCATATATGTGTACGTTTATTAAATAAAATAATGAATATGGTGATGGCGTGGTTAAGGAGATGATGGTTAATTTGCTGAACCACTAATTGATGATTTAATGATACGGCCTTGTGTCAATGTCTGTAATAATGAATGATAGTAAGATTAGTGAATGTTTACATGTTCGGCTGTATGAACAGTGCATAATAGTATTGGTGAACTTATTTTTCTGAATAAACCGTGACAGGTTGGTACTGATAATGCCTACCAACATCATGATTAGTGACGTTGCTGGCTATGCTGAGTTCAGCGACAGGCTGTTACTGATAATGCCTACCAACATCATGATTAGTGACGTTGCTGGCTATGCTGAGTTCAGTGACAGGTTGGTACTGATAATGCCTACCAACATCATGATTAGTGACGTTGTTGGCTATGCTGAGTTCAGCGACAGGCTGTTACTGATAATGCCTACCAACATCAAGATTAGTGACGTGGCTGGCTATGCTGAGTTCAGCGACAGGCTGTTACTGATAATGCCTACCAATATCATGATTAGTGACGTTGCTGGCTATGCTGAGTTCAGCGACAGGCTGTTACTGATAATGCCTACCAACATCATGATTACTGACGTTGTTGGCTATGCTGTGTTCAGTGACAGGCTGTTACTGATAATGCCTACCAACATCATGATTACTGACGTTGTTGGCTATGCTGAGTTCAGTGACAGGCTGTTACTGATAATGCCTACCAACACCATGATTACTGACGTTGTTGGCTATGCTGAGTTCAGTGACAGGCTGTCACTGCTAATGCCTACCAACATCATGATTTTTGACACAATTGGCTATGCTGAGTCCAGGTCCAGCGTGCCCGATCATTCCTCAGACAATATAAGCA
This sequence comes from Gammarus roeselii, assembly GCA_016164225.1. NCBI lineage: Eukaryota > Metazoa > Arthropoda > Malacostraca > Amphipoda > Gammaridae > Gammarus > Gammarus roeselii. The sequence continues at coordinate 8,594 of SDVV010044640.1, forward strand.
TAACTGCTCCTAGCAGTGCTGCACGGCGAGCTCTACGATGGTTGGCGTGAAGTTTAATAGTCACTACTCTTCACTAGTCCTTGACGGTGCAATTTTGGACACTGTTTTTCGTGCGGCAATAACTTCAACTGTGACGCATTACCTCAGTTACTTGTACAAATGCTCTTCAAATGAAGTTAGTCGGGACCTGATAGTTACAAGTCCTTTTGAAACCAACCGGTCGGACTCAAGGTATCATGAGTTGACCGTTTAATGTCAAATTCGATAGCTTTCATCCCTGAGCGCAAAGCCGTCCTGTGCATACCCAAGCATAGTAAAGAGAAGGTAGCTGCAGTGGGAGTGGCTCTAGGAGCTTGTAATCTCTTGCTGACGTCATAGGCGCATGAAGGTTGAACTCCACATACTGCGATTACCTTCTCTTTGCCTGTCACCCGAAATGTAGCTATCGTTGGAAAGAATGATTGACGGTTCCTCCAAACAATTGTGACTACCGTTCATGGCTGGACACGAATAGCAATAATGGTTCTGCTCTACTGTTGTCGTAAACAAGAGTCTCTGCTGGGTGGTTAGAACAGATCTACATTTTATCGCAAGATTAGGGCTTTGAAAATTTGTATAAAATTCAGCTAGTAATAAAATTTTATTCAAGGCACTAATTTATTACGGCTGTTGATAATTGTGACTTTCACCGTGGTCATTCTGATCTAATCTTATCTACTAATTCTTACTAAGTGAGTTTGAATCCTTACTTTTTCACCTTTGCACTGTTGCCATGAAACGGGAATGGAAACTTGGTTCACTACTGTTTACACCTTCTCCAAGTTGGTGACCTGTGAATATTGATTGATGGACCTGCGAACGTTGCATCGAAGTATTTATAGCTGCATTTTAGGATCGTCACCGTTGGGCGGGATAGAGTACCTAGATCATTAGGCACGACAGGCTCATCGTCAACATTGGGCGGGATAGTGTACCTAGATCATTAGGTACGACATGCTCATCGTCAGCGTTGGGCGGGATAGTGTACCTAGATCATTAGGCACGATAGGCTCATCGTCAGCGTTGGGCGGGATAGTGTACCTAGATCATTAGGCGCGGTAGGCTCATCGTCAGCGTTGGGCGGGATAGTGTACCTAGATCATTAGGCGAGGCAGGCTCATCGGCGGCGATGGGCGGGATAGTGTACCTAGATCATTAGGCGAGGCAGGCTTATCAGCGTTAGACGGGATGGTGTTCCTAGATCATTAGGCGAGGCAGGCTTATCAGCGTTGGACGGGATGGTGTTCCTAGATCATTAGGCGAGGCAGGCTCTTCGGCAGTGTTGGGCGAGATAGTGTCTCTTACCTTTGCAGCCTCTTCCAGCAGCATCACGCACCCATGAGGAGCAACAGAGCTTGGGAAAGCCAGCACAGCTATGCGCACAAGTTTAATATTGAGAACACTAGAACAGCTATGTAAACACATGTTTAGGAACTGGAATTAGTGCGCAAAATCGACTATTATATGAACAAACAGTTTGAAAGACAAAATATATATATATATGT
>SDVV010044641.1:0-10137 GCA_016164225.1 Gammarus roeselii
TATATAAATCAAGCATTGAGTAACCACTGACCTGAAAAACACTATTACAATATTTTTCACAATAGCAACTAAAGTCGTTGGGCCGTGTCGCGCATCCTACGTGCATGTACACCATCGGCTAACAGCCACGTGGTATGGAGAACACCACGTGGCTGGAAACAAATTGTCACGTGTCAGTTTAAATGTTGGCGAATGTCAGGAATGATAATAAATAATAGCGGAACAGTTTTCTAATATAACAAAATGAAGAACAAATATAGAAATAATAGATCAATGTATAACATTTTGCTTCTCAGATGACCACACCTACCAATACAAGATCCAACACGTCGTCACACCTCGATGCTACACAACCGACTGCTTCACTGAGAACACTCCTTCTGGTATAAGGCCGCCCGTCTAGGCCTCGAGAGTGTTGCCAACTTGGCGCATACATCGGCTGTATCACAATCCAAAATGTCATATTATTTTGGTGACTCAATCTTTAAAATCAACAAAATTAAGCTGCAAATTGCATAATGAACGTATTATTCTACAAACGGAAACTGCGCATATTTCTCATGGGACAAAACTACCGTTAATTCATAACAAACTGTTTAACTATTTAAAATTATTATCATATTTAGAGTAGTTTTTCTACTCGTGTGGCATATAACATCAATTGAACTCCTGTCCTCATAATATTACAACTGGAATTGCAATTATTTGTATGCTAATTTTGTTTTCGTATTTTTTCAATCAAATGAGTTTGATGAGAATACAAGTCGTCACGCGATGTTTCATTCCATCAAGTTGTCAAAATTCTATGAGCAAAATTAAAAGCATGCATTTTATGAACTTTATAACTGGAAATGCATTCCTCGTCCTTTTTCAGAGCACAGAGAGCTACCCTTGAATCAAACATTTATGCAATCGAAGGCGAGGAAATCTGTTCCGTAATAGATTCGTTACTAGGTAACACAACCTCTTTTTGCGTACGAGTAATATCATTTTCAACCAATACTTGTTTAAATTATGTATGATATTCGAAGAAAGTTACTTCAGGTCGAAAGGGTGATTGGAAATTTGACGTTATGATTAGACTTTCAAAACACATCTTGATTTTTGTCACCTATTCATATGTTGTATAAAGAGGAAATTATACCTTATCATGGTTTCTCTTACTCCAACTGCTCCGAATGCATCATGCTTTGTCCCTGCTGGTATCTTGTACGTGATAGGCATCAAAACGCCCGCTAATCAATGGGCCAACCGACCCCGTGGCAGTGTCCCAAGCACTCGAGAGGACGAGCCAAGGGTCCCCGTGTATCCAACGGCGCTAACTGCATCACGATAATTTGTCTTTGCCGAGACAGGGCATCTTGAGCTAGATCAGAATAAGAACGTATATGTGCCATTGTCACATAACCCAGATTGCAACCAAAAGAAAATTGAAGTACAATGCCAATCAATTTAAGGTGATGTCCCGCGACTATCGTCTTTACGGAATCCGTGACCGCTCCACAGGGGCATGCCTACTAAATAACATATGTGAATAAACCAATGTTTTTCCCGCATTTCCCAGATGCAGTCATCTGTTTTTCATTGAATCATCATCTGTTACATGTGCAGGGACATCTTGTTTACGCGCAAATGGAACAGGGCGCTGATCGCTCGACCAGTGATCTACTTTACAAAATTCCTTCCATCATCTCAAACGCCCACAATTAAACAAAACAACGGTTTCTCAAAGACTTTTCATGTGTGATTTTTTTTCTTGGAGGAACCTATCCAAACGTAAATGCACCACGTGGAAGCAGGCGTTCACGCATGGAACAGGGCGAATTGCGCAACTGCTCGGTCATGTAAACACGAATCCGGGACTCTTTTCTTAAACGTGTCGTCAATTTGGCTCACTTTCTGTTCAATTTGATTACATACAACTGAAATCTCGTTCAAACGCGTTTATTTTGGATTAAAGAATCCATCCAAAAAATGCTCTAGAAGTGAAACGCTTTTCGTTTGAGAAAATTCTTCATCCTGCTCTGTAGAAAGTTTGAGTTTAGAAGAGAACTGTCTGACGTAGGGCTTATTTCGCATGTATTTATGATGTGTAATTGTATTGTGGCATGCGAATATACTACCGATTCTAAAAAAATCAAGTACCCGTCGAACACAAGCTGCATGTTTCGTGTCATTTCTTGACGGATTTAGACTAAGAAGCTATTTACTTTACTCCCAGCATATCTGTCCAGTTGTAGTGATGTGTTGTAGGATACTCTTATATAATTGTTAATCAATAGACTGACGGAACATCGGAATTGATAGCTGTTTCAAGAAATGCATAAACGCACTTACACAAATTTCCTATCAAATGTTGAATAACAAAACAGTACGTTGCAATATGGTCATGGATGAGTAGAGGGTATAAATTCAATTAATTGGGAGTGCGAGGGGCTACCTGGAAAATTGAAAATATGTTGAGTTCCCTGAACAACAAATTAATATATTTTATCATGATGACTGTGAAATTATAAGTAGCAGTTGGCTTCAACGGGCAGATCTTGGACAATAAATTACACCCTGAAGCACACGCCCGTGCCCAAGCCTTGATTTGCAATTTGGCAGTAGATTTTGGTCCGTTCTTCAGATATCAGCATCTGCTACACTATTAAATGTATTCAAATCTTGCCTTGTCCTTTTTCATAGTCATGATGCATTTTTCATCTTATTTTATCTCAAAATTGCTCATACATTAAGTTAAACGATGTATCATGACTACAAAAAGGACAAGGTAAGATTTTAATACATAAAATAGTGTAGCAGATGCTAACATCTGATAAACGGACCATATATGTTTATACGTAAATGTTTTTTTACCAACGTCTATCAGAGCGTGCTTCAATTCTAGGTGTCGTTTATTTCCTTTGGGTAGATAGTGCCACCACCAGGTTTTATATCGTGTGTTTGATGGAAACAAAGAATAAGACTTATTACTCGATAATGTATTCAAAATAATGTAACTCCACCGGGACCAGTTGCTGAAGGAGGTAAATAAGTACTTCGTTTGTCGTGGGCAGCAAAATTAATGAGGAAGTGCATGGGTAGACTTATTTATTGGTGGGTTCGAGATGACGTCACAGCCTAGACCAGTTGTTGCTGGGAATCAAGAAATACGTTACAGTCTTGCAACAGCGACAATTAACTTCGGTCAGAGGATTTGGCCTACGAACAAAACTCCGGCTGTAATGAGTGATTTAGAATAAACTAAAAGCGGAATAAATCCGTCTACATTTTTTTAAACTTCGGGTATGGCTCAACTGAGCTGTTTGGATGTTGTTTGGTACTAGGATTAATATTGGTAGGTTTAAAATATTTAAGTTCTTCGAAAAAAACAGCTCTATTGTTATGAAGATTTTATTTGTGAAAAAAAATCTATGTGTAGGAATGTTCAAAGACCTTTTCAGGCACATTCATTGGAGAGAAATGTGGAAAATGAAAAATATGAATAGAAATCTGGTATGGCGTCGATATAATTTCTCGCGGTTTCCCTACCAGGTGATGTACGTTATTTCTATTCAATTCGAGATAATGATGCCCAGCCCGCTACGGATGTAGTTTTATTGCCCTCCGGAGCTCTCGCCTGGGAGCACTCCTACCCCCGGACCGGAGACAAGCTTTCCGCTGCGACAAAGGCACCTATTGGATATTACAGATTTATTTAATTTGGCTGGAATGTCAGTGCTATGGATAAAGTAATGCATTGACGCTCCAATTTTACTTTTAAAAAAATTAAGTGGGCCCCTGAATAATTACACTGGTAAGCATTTCAGGTTTTCGACCTAGACCAGCGCAAATTTTGTCAATGTTTAATCGACATCAAACCATTTTTTGCGCAGGAATTGTATTACCACGTTCGAACAATTTATAATCTTTGTAAATGAACAAAAAAATATAGTGATCCAACATGATTCGAATATGTTTAATTATAGCCTGTGTACACGATGTTCAAAGTTGTCCAGTCTCAAAAGAACTGTAAATTCGGCGGCAGATTTTTCAATCATCAATTATCTTGGACACATATCCGCATCAATTTTCACCGATTGACTTGAAATTGGCGATATCGGCAGTAATTTACACCGATTTGGTTCAAATGGGTCAAATCGTCGACATTTTCTGTAAAACTTAGTATACAATAGTGGCCTTTGTCTGAAACCTGCTGGAGCCATCTGGTAGCCTACTGGAAAGACAATATGGACATATATACTAGGACAGATGTCTCAGTTACCGAATGAATTACTGGTACATCTCTGGCGGCCGAGATGTTCATTCAGCATCATAATTTGAACACTATGAGGGTAGAGACGCATGACTAATTAGTAGTTTTGTCTGCTCAGGATGGCGGGCAACAATCAGTTCTCCTGTTGTTCTGGTCGAGTTAAGTTGTGCTGTTCGGTTATCCACTGTCCTATTGGGAAAAATATTGGTTACTTAGGATAAATCTATGTCAATGTGTGTACGATCAAATCTCAGTGTTTGTATAAGCCTTAATCTTTGTTCAATAAATTCGCCAATGAGACATACTCCCCAAAAAAATGTGCGTTGCAATTTTCAATAGCATCTCAGCCGTTTGTCGGTTGCGCTTAAATTTTATTTCATTGACCCAACATAAAACTCGACAAGTTTAAAAGGTTGGTTCTTCGCATGAAAAGAAAATGTTGTAAATGTTGGCCAACAGGAATCGAACACAAACTAAAGCTAGAGCAGATTACCGTTGAGCAGCCAATCGCACTCGATTTCTTGCTTAACTTACAGTGATTGGTCAATACACAGATGCTTCTGCTTTACTCCCTGCCCCGGGTCACTGCCATTAAGGCATATACATTGTTGTCAGTCACACGAGCAGTATTAGAGGTTAGGTTTCATTACGCATAATGGCAAACTGGAGGGCGGTCCCGATGACGACGGCTGGCTAGCAGTGGCTCCAATTCATCAGGAAATTTTTATATCTTAATCATTCGTCGTGAAAAGAATCAAATAGTTTTAGTAAATTGTAATATGCTTCTATGTTCAGCATCCACGTGTGCAAACAATTTGCTGAGGCGTTTCACCATATGTTATTCCGGTTTGCGTGTGTCACCGTCCTCAAAATCGTGTCTCCATTTGCTTCACTAAATCAGGTTGAAACGGCCAAGTTAACTGACGTTACTCCGGATTAGCAAAATTTTCGTGACCGCAAAAAATGCAGGTTTATCAATGCTAATAAGCAAGCAACCTGGGAAGGCCGTAAATGTGACGTGAGCGATAAAAAATTTAATCATGTCTGAATGAATTGAAAAACTATTCATGTGTCCAAATGCTTTTAGATATATTATTGATTACATAATATGTATCTAAGTTTAGTATGACGTGCTAATCGATATCGTGTGTTTTGAACGCAAACTTAATCCACTTCGTGTAAGCGTGAGGCCGTTCACCGTGAACTAAGGTAACATGCGTCGAAACGCCCCATCTGTACGCAATGTTTGTGTAAATTTGTGTTCCATAGTTAATCTAATAAGAAACTTTGCACATATCCTAAATTGAGGGAAGGATCATAAAAGTCATGTAGCATATATATCAATTAACTTGGAAAGGAATATGAGCTCAGAACTATACTTTGGATTTAATGCCCAAACAAGGTCGCAACAGGAGCCGAGGTGAACGCACCATAACGAATACGTAGTTTTTGCTGTCAGTGACGTACAATGGACCGGAACTAAATGGCGACGTCAGATACATACTAGACGCTAGTCAGACCCAGATTAGGAAGTCATTTTAGTATCAATTCCATGTCCGTCCAATCTGGGTTACATTACTAATATAGGACGAAATTGCGAATATTCTTCAAGTGAATAGGGCTTAAACAATTAGAACGATGTAATCTGATTGAGATCATTCAGGTTTGTAGCTCCTTCTGTTACAGTTGACGTTGGCAGCCTAGATTCCAATAGGTGCGTTAATATTTCATCACACAGCCTAGACCTTGGTTTGGGAAGGGTAAATAAATGTTTCTAGTCGTGATGAATGCGCAGGCGAGGTCACATTTATTCAAAGCAGGATACAAGGTGGAACAAGTATACGATACTGTTTGTGTAACAAAAACAATTTTGGTTTGATTAATTCTCAAAGAGCTAATAATGAGCTATTGTGATGCCTATTTGTGTTAGCAGCCGAGTGCTGACCCGAGTTGGATGAGTATTTTGCTGATAACTCAACAGGTCGCATGAAAAACTTTCGCAAAATGACTCACATCCTCAAGACTGGAATGACGCGATGTTTGTCTGAACTTGATAATTAATGTGTTTTTTTACCGCAATTTACACTAATAAGAGATCTGTGATTAGGGTTTGATTATTCTACTCAAGCGTACACAGGTCTTCTATTGAAAATTATGTGGTTCAACATACTGAAGGGCTTTTTTACATCGATCAGCTGTTTCGGGAAAAGATTTGATTCTAGCTCTTCAATGCATGAACAGTCTGTGAGCGCCTTGACTGCAAGTTAGAAGGATGTATGACGTTCGTTCAAAAGAGTAAAAACCTCCGATTCTTTGACTAGCGTGTGTACACACTATCGTAATCATTGCATAATAGATGCTAGTTGGATCAATGTACTCATTTTTGTAAGGAATGTACAGCACATTTCGCAATTTAATAAAACATGTAGTCCCTAACACCCAAAATGATGCAGAGCCTACGCAGAGGTAGTCAAAATTCTGAAATTGGAAGGTAATAGGGAATTTAGTATAACAAATTAGGTGCCTATGTTAATACTGGTAACGATAATTGATATATTGATGAAATGGCTTCAAAGTATTTACTTGATGTTGCAGATGCTGATAGTTGACTGAAACAGAAGCAACACAAAATCACATGCCAGCCTAATTGCCAGGGATGGTCGTCAACAGCTAGACGCTTCTTGCACTCATTGCAGGTACATGTACACATGTCCCCTTGGCACCAAAGAATGCTGCTATTACCCTGTAACACTTTGGGTCAGGAGTAAGGTCCAAGGTCAAGTTGTCAACAGTGGGGCCTTGCAGCTTGCTCTGTTTTCTCTCTGCTTTGTTATAAATGCAGGCCAGATTGCTAGAAGAGGTTGCCTATCTCTAGTTGTTCCCTACTTGCCTATGTCTAGCCCCATTCTCTATGAAAGGGCAAGGTTAGAAAGGTGCATCATGCATGTGGTCAGTATTAAACCCTATATATATGCAAGTTGGGAAAGGATCATTATAACGGTCACAATAAGGTCAACTAATATTGCCCAAATGTTCATGGTAGTAGTGTCGATTCCGGTGATTCCTCGCTGTCGGCAACCTGAGGTGACTTCCTGCACCCCCCTTTTTGACACCAAAAATTTTGGAAATGTCATTATTTGACTACAAGACTTGAAAGAGCAGGTTTTTGTCAGTAAGTATCAGCCATTGTTGACCGGGGTGATTCCCCATGGTTGTCAACATGGGGGGACTCCCTGCACCCTTATTTCCGGCACTAAAACGTCTGAAATGTCACTATTTGACTACAGGACTAGAATGAGCAGATCTTTATAAGTAAGTATCAGCCACTTGTACAAATTGGATGTGCGCACAGAATTTATGAAAAATGTACAAAGTGTAGGAGTGTTCTCTGATAATTGTGGTTTGAAAAATTGACGTTCAGCAAACTTTGATGCTGTGGCTAGAGTTTTTATTGAATTAGGGATAAATTTGGTGGTGTGACTCAGAATGTTGTAGTTTCTTGCGTAAGAAGGATTGTAGAGAGAAATGAAGACTTAAGTAAATATTTTTATACACATATACAACTGCGGGGAATGACCCCAGGTGAAAAAAGATCAGGGGTGATTCTCCGCACCCATTTTGTTACCAAATATCTGTTTTTTTTTCAATGAAAAATTAATTGCGATTCTTCATACATATAATGACATCTGGATGTAAATGACCCAAAATAAATAAATAATGACACTACAGCTAATTTCAAATGCCTAACTAATTTTATAATGAACCGATGTTTATAACACATGGTGACAAGTCTAGGCCTAAGTATTAACATGTTTAACACCCAGGAATGATATTTTTGTTTTTTTTTTATATGAAGATGACAATACCTCACTTAGCATGTTTTTTATTCATTGTAATGTAATTAGTTTTCTCTGAAATTGAAGAAAAACAATTTTACTTGTTTTTGTATTAAAGAAATGATAATTTTTTCATAACATTTGCTCATTTACTTATACCTTAGGGTCATAAGTAGTTTAGGATGTAGCGTCGACCGGGGTGACTCCCCGCAGTCGAAAACGCGGGGTGACTGCTCGCACCCCTCTTTTGGGCACCAAAACGTCGGAAATATCACAGTTTGACTACGGGGCTTGAAAGAGCAGGTCTTTAATAGTAAGTATCAGCTACTTATAGAAATTCGATACGCACAGAGAATTTATGAAAAATCGCCAAAGTGAAGGTGTGTTTATCAGGTCCCCGAAAATTTTGGTTTGGAAAAATTGACGTTCCGCAAACTTTGATGCTGTGTCTAGAGTTTCCATTGGATCCAGTTTGCACAATTCGGCGGGCAGCGCACGCAAACATTGATAAGAAATATTTGATGCGCACGTGAAATCTTGAGATGAAGCGCACGTGAAGACACCTTTCCAGAATATCGCACGTCAAAACAGTACATCGCACGTGAACAAATCTTCAAACAGTTGATTTTGCTACAATTTTATGCATGCATTTCCTTCCAAAGCATATCAATTCAAGCTAACACACAAAAATTCCAAACCACTGCACATCACTATCATTGAAGAACTAGTAGCTAATTTCTTTGACCCGACAGGCCGGATCGACCATCGTCAGCTGTTGATTAGAGAAACAAACTAAGACCAATATCGCATATTTTGGCGGCAGAACAAGAATTTAGCGATTCACAAAACATTGTGTAATATTAGTCATGATAAAGTGCATCAGTCTTTAGTATGGATGCAACAATAGCTCAACTGCAATATTAAATTACTCCATGCATGATTTGAACATCAATTTAACATAGGTAACTGCATTTTAACAATAGCTAGATGAAAACGAACAACGACATCATACACGTTTGGTAAACAACTTTGCTGCACCATTCACGGAACAGACAGCAGAGTAGAAATGCAAAATTATGCATTACCGTTGTCGGTCGTGTGGTCGGGAGATATGTAAATGATGTTGTTAGTGATGGCAATTTTTAATAAGAACTGCCAATGATTGTTAATTATAATTTATAACTACCATATGAAAGAGTATCATCTAGATGTTACATTCTGTTTTGTAGGACGCCTGGTTAGTGAAAGACGATTGCATCTATGTGCGGTCATCTCAAACTCTACACACATGTAATTCTGCTGTCAGTTACGCGGCGGTCGCACATCCAGCTCTCCGCTGTGTATGTATTTGCCAGTATCAAGTTGAAGTAGCGCACGTAACACAACAAATATATAGTCAAGTGGGGTAAATACAGAACAAAACAGAAAGTTTAGGTTTAGTTGCAAAATATTTGTGTATTCAAAAATTTGAACACACCATGTTTTGAGTATTTCCAATATCCATTCAGCCATGTATAGTTGTTTATTCTTGGATTTATATTTTTCCTTTAAAAAAATAAAAACAAATTCATTTTTTACCCAACAAATGGGGTAAAAAGAAAACAATGTGGGGAAAAACAGAACAGTCATTTTTAGGCATATGGAAGAGATTTTTGCTAGTGTGTGGCATTAGCATGAATGGTACACTAATAATGAAGCGTATAAAACACCTAAACACACTTAAAAGTATATATATATATTTATAATTTTTTATCCAACAAATGGGGTTAAAAAACACACAGTGGCGAAAAGCAGGAGTCATTTTTAGGCCTATGGAAGAGATTTTTGCTAGTGTGTGGCATTAGCATGAATGGTGCACTAATAAAGAAGCTTATGAAACACCTAAACTTACTTAAATGTATATATATATATATTTATAATTTTTTACCCAACTTACCTTGATATGTTTTTTTAATGGATCTTCTTTTTATTTAATGGTTCTTCTAATTCTTAGCATCCACATATTTTTTTAATGTTTCTTCTTCTTCTTTAATGGTTCTTTTT
>SDVV010044642.1:0-10137 GCA_016164225.1 Gammarus roeselii
GGCTATAGCGAGTTTACAGTTAACGTTACACGACCTCAAATATTTAGTCAAAGCAAACGTGCGGTTTAAGGTCCCAGCACAAACTAGGGACCAATCTGAGCTATAGCGGGGGTTCTCTGCAACACAGTAAATCGTGGTAAAGGGAAGAGTGAAAATTCCTGAGAAGATTAATACCACTGTTATTGGCCTTGAGACGCTTATCTTCATGGCGATAGCTTGGAGTTCTGTCCTCAGGGGAAGGGGGAGAAGACATACACTTTAGTGGATCATAAGTGCCACTCTGCCGTGAGCAGTCACGTTGGTGTGGCCTTCGCGGCGGTGTAGGATATATTGGAGGATTCTGAAGGTGGCGGTCTCTCTGAGGTTGGTCTCTTGGAGGCCTATCATCAAAGGTTTATGGGTGGCAATTAAGGATAGTAGTTAGTCTTTCTTGTTTCAGAGTCCCTCGCCGTTCCAGTCGAGTACTTCGGTGTTCATTTTGAAGGCTGTTTGCACTATGACCTTGATGATCTAGAGTGGTGGCGTGAATTGCTTGAACTTATGTGGTGCTTGCGTTTTTGGTTTTGCCCAGGGGTTCCGGGTCGGGAGTGTTCACTTGAGTGTCTACATTCGGTGGAATGTGGTCGATGTGGGAAGACGAGGGTGTGTGTTCTTTGTGTTTGCTTTGTGAGCGAGTGCGCACTTCTTCCGTAGTAGCATTTTTTATCTGCATGGGTGGTTGTTTGGAGTGAGGTATTTGGGCCAGAAAAAATGACCGGTTGTACAGAGGTCTCGCTTATGAGTTTTTCGAGATATGCGCCATCAGCAACGCCGTGATCGTTCTCGCTGGTGGCGCGTTCGTGATTAGAGTGTCAAAGGGGGATCGTGTCCGTCGCAGTGGTTTTCCTCGAATGGAGCCGCATTTGAGACATCCATCTCATCGCCGGAGGTTTCTTCATCTCTTTGCCTTTTCGTTTTCATAGTAGGGAGCCTTGCTGCGTGGTCGACTGTGGGGGATGCATCCATCTCGTCGTCCTCCTGGTCTCTGCATAAATCATTTCTAGGACTGTGAGTCTCTGGTGCGGGGGCGGTCGCTGGGCTGAGTGAGGAAGCACTGCAGCCAGGTAGTAGTGTCTGTGTCGTGTTACGCTGTTGTTTTGATGATGTGTGGATGTCGTCGGGTGAGATTGGTTGGATTGTCGATTTGACTGCTTTGGCATAATTGAGGCAGTTTGGGTTATCGTCTTCCTAGATTTGGATAGCTTGTTTCCGTGTAACTCTGCGTTCGCTTTGTGTGATTTTTAATTCTCTTGGTCCATGCGTACTGGACAGTCGCGGTCGCCTGCCTCATGGTAGCATGAGCAGTGGTAGCATTTCGGGTAGCGGGCTGTGCAGTCTTTCCTGTCCTGGTAGCCAGCGCACTTCTTGCAACGTTGAAGTGTATGTTGCTGGCAGTATGCGATGACGTAGCCGTATTCAAGGCATTTTTAGCACATTAGGGGCCATGTTGCAACTGGGTAGGTTTTGGTTCTTCCTTGTTCACCGGGATCACTATGAATTTCGGTGCGTCGTGTCCTGGGAAGGTTATTTGGTATGCAATAGAACTTACGTTACGTGATTTTACCAGTGTTGCTTGACGGACTTCGTTAACTCCGTGATCTTCAGCTAGAATTTCAGCTAAAGCACAGAGGTCGGTTGTAGGCGTGTAACGGGAGGAGTTTGCAATTAATTTGGCATCGTTTAACGACGGATGTATTCCAACTGTGAGTTTGAGTTAGTTTACGTGGGTAATCTTTTGTATAGCTTTACTTTGCTCACGTTCATTCCCTGTCGTTGGATTTCTTACGGTTTTCCTCCTAGTTGTTCGGCGAGCGACTTCATCATTCTGAATGGATTAGTTGGAGAGGCAACTTTACTTGCACCACATCAGTTGAACGTTTCGAGGAAGTGGGTGGAAAATGGTGCCGATCTCCACTCCCGAGTAGGAGAGTCATTTTGGGAAGATCGGATCGAGACTACAGCCTCTCGTCGCCCGACCCGTGATCTATCTGGTATTGGAGGATCGCTCATTCGGTCTCCTCCTCTGGGCATTCTCTGTGTCCGGTGGGGTGTCTGTCTACTTTGCAATAAAAACAGTGCCATTTTACGGACTGGCACGACTTGGGATCATCCTGTTCGTCATGATCGTCCTGGGAGCAGTAAGGGCATCTTTGCTTACAGTTACAGTTTCCTCTCGTGTGTCCGTATTTCTGGCATTTAAAATATCGCATCGGACGTCTCTCAGATGGTGTAATCTTGGTTTTGGTGGTGCAGAAGGGAATGTATAGATATTTAGGTGGAGTAGGGCAGTTGAGTTGTAGTATTAGGGCTGTGGTTGTCTCTCTTCTTGGTGTGATTCTCGGTGTGACCATAGCTTCGACAACGCAGTATTCGTATTGAACGAGTCTAGTGATGTACTCATCGATTTCCTCCTTCAGGATATCTTCAACTTAGATCAAACTTGAACTTGTAGAGAAAGTCTGGTGTGGCACTATGCTACATGGCTTTTCACAGACTGGTTTTGAAGAGAATAGCGTCACTTTAAGTTTAGTGTCTACTCGGACGGGAAAGCCTTAGTCGCATCTAGTGGCGACGCTCAGGACTGTGCGGTCAGTGTAAGAGCCCAGCTCTTATCGCAGAGTGTATGGACAAATATCAGGTCTGTCGTAGGCGTCGAACGTGTTTTTCTAGTGTTCAGGAAAGGTATAACTATTGTTGAACAAGTTGTGTTCATTGAATGACGTGTATAGCTTCCTCCTTGCAGCCCTTGGAGCTCAGTTGGGGTTTTTGTGGAGTGAAGAGTTGTCGAAGTTGTCGTCGGACGTAGAGGTAGAGGTACTTGCGTAAGTTGCGGGTTTTTTAGTTAATTGGTTCTTTACTAGTTCGTGGATATGGAGAAAAATAGTCTTGACATGACCCTTGAGTCTCGTTAGACGGTCGTCAATTGTGCCATGTTCTGCGGCGAAAACTTCTGCTTTCTGCTCAGAGAGGCCGGTAGCTTGGCTTAGTAGATTCAATATTTCCTGGACGTTCCTGGTTAACTCGTCTATGCGGTTGTCTCTCCGGTCGTCTTGGTTGTTGGAATCTTGGCCTTCGGCACTGGTGGGGATGCTTGTCCCTCCTAAATGGAGTTTCTTTCTACTCCCCATCGGCCCCCTGGTTCGCACCGGGGGCCAGAGAGCTCACTTTGGAGGCCTCTCGACCGGCTTTACTAATTTTAAACTACGTTCATTTTAAAGTATCACATACAATGCAAGCAAACGTGTGGCTTAAGGTCACAGCACAAACTAGGGACCAGCCTGTACTATTAATTCCGGCTTCTACAGGACTCTTAGAGTCTCGTTGGACAGTCATCGATATTGCTAGGTCCCGCGTCGACGTCTCCAGCTTTCTGCTCAGAGAGGCCGGTAGCTTTGCTTAGTCGGTTCCTGATTTCCTGAATATTCCTGGTCAGCTCATCAATGCGGTCGTTTCTCCAGTGGTCCTCGTCTGAGGTGGCGCTGGTCGTCTCAGAGTGGCTGACGTTTTTCGCTGTTGTGATCTTGGAATTGGTCACTCCGAGAGGATGCTGGCCCTTCCAAAATGAGTTTCCTCCTTCCCCCCATCGGCCCTGGTTCGTGCCAGGGGGGCCCTCTTCCTGGCCTATCAGCCGGCTTTAGTGACTCAACGTCAACGTTACACGACCACCAATATAAAGGCAAAGCTAACGTGCGGTGTAAGGTCCTAGCAAAAAAAAAAAACCGTGTTATATCAGGGGTTCTCAGTTGGTAGTCGGCACGGGAACACGAGAGATTTCCTCCATAAAATACGAAAGTACACTATTGATAAACATTTCCCCGGTATTCACAGACAAATATAAATTTTCTGTGGTTTCAACTCATGTTTCAAAACACAACAGTTTCAAAACACAACACAATTCAAGTATTCTTCAGGAAACTATTCTCCATCCACGAACTGCAGTATGCCCGAGACCATAGCCGGGAACCTTCACCTGGGCCGCTCGTGTGAAAATCTTTATGATAAAAAAAATCTCCTCGAATGCGCTCTAAAATATCTCTTAGAAGTGCGCAACTGAATATATTCCGATAATTTACCCCCGAACTCAGGCTCGAATCGGTAGTCATTCCTATACCCCAACTCTGAAAATGTCAGCGACCTTCTAAACTAACGCCCCATTCGCCTTACCAGCGTTTTCTGTACAGGATAATAGAAAGATGTGAATTCACGCCTCGTTGACACTCGCAAGAAGTCTCAGAAAAAACTTATTGGTTTGTAACACCCTTCGCAACAAGTGGTCAAGACTCCACATTCAATTTGATAAGTTCGTTGAAATTATTCAAAGTAATAGTTTATCAAGTGAATAGTAAATTCAATTTTGGAAAAACGTAAAAGGAAGTAAAGACCTTGAAAAACAATTTTGAAGTAAACGAATCACATCGAGAAGAGACCACATAGAACAATGTAGTCAATCTTCTCAGCTTAATGTGGTTTACCCTGCTAGATAAAAAAAAAATTCAAAAAATAAATGAACTTCTATAGATTATACGCAACAGAATTGACCCTAGAATCCGAAAGTAGACCACATGACATGGTGGGAGAGATACACGGCAAACACAGTTTCAAGTTTAGACAATGTAGTAGACTGAACATTTTCACTTAAGCCGGGGAGAAAAACCATAACCCGTAAAGCAACACCAGTATGCAATCCAAAAAAGTTGAACTATCGCCCAGTCGGCGACAGACTGCCCATTGGCTTATCCTTCATCCTTCGACTAACCAACCTAACTCTGATAAGTGCACAAAGGTTCTCCTCAGTTTGGTTAGAGTGCAGCATTGTCCAGCAACATAATGTTCGGAATGGAGCGGTGTTTTGTTCAAAATACTGAGCCGAGTTCCATTCAGAACTAGTATCTCCAGGCCTCGGTCCAGCATACTCATAAGCATGTGCTTTCCTAACCACTTTAGTTTGTATTTGCTTCCATGTTCCGCCGGAGTCCCAACGCGAAGTTAATGCAGACTCCCCCGTAGGGCGGTTTCCTTACCACTACATTCATAGATTAGATTATTTGGTCTCTTCTCCATCGGAGCTCTGACGTGAGCCTTTTTGAGCTCCCCTGTACCTACATAGGGTGCGACTCGAATAAAAACCATTGAACATCCGCGGCAACGTGATGCTGTCCTGGCTCAATACCTTTCTTACAGGAGAGTAGTCGCTCACCTTACTCCCCAAACACACGCATAGCTACTTCATGCTATTTGAACCGACTACTGTCATCCCTTGAACGATCCACGTAAATATTCAGAAGCTTCCCCTCCAAATCACGAAAGCACATCCCAGATTGCTAAAGTAGCGGCAGCAATTTCGAAACTTTGACAGCGGCGCCCACCTGTGCTGATCAAAGTCATTTCTGTCTACGTTCTAACGCAAGAATAACCCACACGATTCAGCCTTCGACGTTCTGCTTCAGAACTAATCTTCTTGCTATCAAAATCACACCTAGTTTGGCTCAAAGGGGCTATGGTCATCTTCTTACAAAACAAAAGTCAACACAAACTACAGCTCAAGTTTAATCCACATGTTCAAAACCTCGAAAATTGCACCGTTCTGAGCCAATTGCACCTTGTTCATCATCTACAATTTACCAGGGTCAGAATAGCGTGTTTTGAAATGAAATTACAACAAATAATGTAGTTACTAGAGTCATTGTGATACCCTCAAAACTATACATAATTTAAACTAATTAATTCAGACCCACCTTTTTGATGTGGAAAATGCGTGACGTCACAAGTGATTCTTCTATAAAGAATGGAAAGAGGAAACTTGAAACGTCGAACCATTCTCCTAGAAGGCAACCAGTTAACAAAAATATTTTCGCATTCTTACATCACTCCAGTTGCCAAATATATAGCTTGACCATCGCGAACAAACCGATTTAAAGTTATGACTTCATTCATATAATTCCCCCACACACTTGTACTGTGGATCTATACACTCTTCGTCTCTCACCCTCCATTCGTAATGCACGCAACGTTCCTTTCAACCGCAACAGGCATCCTTCTCCTCAGCACCCACATCAACCGTTTCAGTTTCTGTATCCTCAACGTCCAGCAACTCACGATGTCAGTATTTTTGCCGAAAATGTGCCCAGCGGGTGAGATCTCAGAGCCGTTAGAAGATCATGCGGTGTTAAAACAATTAAACTTTTACGCACACCACCACTGATAATTCAAAGACTACTGCTTCTGAGTATTGATAACAATATAAAACGCAAGATTTCAAATGGTATTCGACACAGCCGAACATATTTAATGATGAACCAATTGAAACAAAAGCTTAGAGAAAATTTTGTTTTGCTACATGTATTCACCAATATTTGAAATTATCGGAATAGTTCACATCTGATTATGTCAAGTCTTTATCAATGATCATTGAGCCACTACTACAAAAAAATCCACACCATTAACACCGAGAGGCATACATCGTCCTCCAACCTCTTTCATACAAGTCTGACGTCGTAGCACTGCTTTACTAGGAAGCAATTCTTGTGATAAGACCTCTAGCGGTCATCCATTCAATAATTATGGAAGTAATGAAATTTCTACCTAATGTTAAGTTTCTTTAGGTCTCATCAATAGAAAAACGTTCGTAGTTCTTACCTTTATTGACTCGCGGGTCCATTTTCCATGGCATTCCATCTAGTTGATTTTGTTTGTTAGCAATAAGTCTATTCTGATTCGAAACTTTCCGCTCAAATCAACATTCCTAAGATGAGCAGCCGTTCAGTAAAAATCATTAAGCCTTCTCGTATTGCACCTTCACTTCTGGTTTCTGTACACTCGTGTAAGAATATCGAATCTCTGATAAAATAATGTGAATGATGGCTAGTGCCCTGTGAATTTCATCGAGCTGATCGCCGTCCCCTCCAAACCAGTCTTCGAGACTTTCAACGACGTCGATCAGAAGCAGCTCTGCGGTACGTTTGAGGTGTCTAGTTATGTTCACTGCCGTCGTAGAAGTGATCAAAAACAAACTAAAGTGATTGAATATCACGGTGTATATCAATGGGCACACCTCTGTCACTATGGAAACTACTGCAGATGAAGGTAGTGAAGGGCACTTTTCCATCAGTTTCAAACGAAAGACTTTACCGAGATCATGAAACGAGCCTTTCATTACCACAATAGCGGCCATCAGCTCTGCATCTGTGAAGTTAGATCTAGTTGTCACAGTCAAGCTGCTCATCAGACATAAGTGTACGGGTGCAAAGACCAGAGTGCGCTGGAAAATGAACCAACTCATGCAGGCCAAATTATAGTCCGATTCCAATATATTGCACGTCGATTGTGGGCATTCCGAAGTTGAGAATCCACGCTTCACGATTTCGGTGATGCGATTATTCTTTCGAAGTAAATCTTGATTGTATTCAGACACAGTTGACAGTGGAGTCTGTAAATTTTCTTTCAAACTAAAGCCTTTAATGTCGCCGTTCTCGTCGCAGTAGACAACCTTTCGCTCGAAGTCTGTTTTACAAATTATCCCCGGGTTCATGCCATGCCATTGGTAAATGTCCAGTATATGTATTTTTACATTGTTCATAACTGCAGCGAAATTGCCGAATGTAGCCGTAAGCCGTGATAGATGAGAACGTAAAGCATAAGCCATAGCTGCAAAATTACAAATTGGAAGCAACGTGAGAATAAGTTACTTTGAGGTTTGGTTTTAATTTCCAGTCCTGTGAAAAAAGGACTTGCTGCTATGTACTCAAACTCGGGCGCATCGAACACAACTCAGGCGCCAAGGAGGTCTGGACGGAGGAATCTACCAACTTGATACTTTGAAGTATATAGGTGGAGTTGCTCAAATAGGTTAAGGACGGCAGTAAATACTATTGCACCGAGTTGCAACTCTGTGCACGCTTTTTTCCAAAACTGTGCAGCTAATTGAAACTCGGTGCATCACTTAACAGAATTGCCTACGGCGTTTTGCACGCCCTATTTCACGGTCACCCAGGTGAGTGACTCAGCTGTGAGCGGTGGCGCTCGTTGGTGATCGATGTCGATTGTTTACGATTATTAATAGGTATAGTAAAGGTTAAGTATTATTGTATGAATTAATGTTAGATTTTATAGAATTTGCATATCCGCACGAGGTGTTGGCCTGGTACATAAAAGGCTGGCTGTATGTGTACGATTTTATTGGGTAGTGATCAATCTATCTGGCTGTATGTGTAGAATATAATCTAGTAGTATAGGGTATTATGTAAAAGTGCTGATACGTTTATTGCAATTCCATTGTTTGATCTGTATGTCATTTAGGATATTATTTAGTAGCACTTATAGACTAATTTAATGTGTAGTTATTGCTCGAACATCAACTAATTAAGGGTATTATTCAATGATGTAGATACCACTGTGATAGGGTTTGAACTCGCTGATGCATTCTTTGTTCAATCATTATCTAACTTAGGTATGTTGATCAATTATGTATTTATACGAGTGCAGTATTATGTAGGTTCTTTGTTATTATAGAGCAAAAGCTTTAGTATTGGATTAAATCCAGCCGCTTTTCCCTGTTGTATTTCCACAGTTACAGTATAACTTTAGTAAGTTACAGTATATCTACAGTATGCCACTGATTCAGTATATATACAAAATCACGGTGCCACTGCCTGGTTAGCGTAGCGGTAGACCTCTATCCATCACTGTCCCAGGGTCAGATACTATCTCGTTATTGCAAGTGTACATCAGACTCGAGAGCCCATCTTATCGCTAGATTTCATCCCCAAAAGTCAGTTTAGGGTACCATTAAATAATCGATAACTATATTCCATTACAGATTTAGTCCGCTTACTGTTGAGAGTTGATGAAATATATATGTAAATATCTACGATACCTGAGGTTAACGAGTGCAATTCCAATTGTATGATATATATCGCATTTTTAATTCAAGGCAGTAGGCGTTATTTTGAAATTAATTGCAAGGCATTTTGCATGACAGCAATTCATTGCTAGGCATTTGAGTTTAAATCAGGATAATGCCAACCAACATTTACATCATATATTTTATTGATAATAGGTTTATAACACATATTGGGTAACTACATAGGTTTATCATATAAACGAGAACATATCTATGAATCCAACGGTTGACGCCGGCAACTGTACGAGACGTGAGTTAAGTCTCCGGCTGTCCCTCTGGGTTTATCTTAATCTGAGAAATCAGAGTCACTTGGCTGTCACATTTATCGACAAAAAACATTTTTGTACAAGGTGTCGGCTCATCAAGCAACGATAGAGCACCTTTCCTATACGGTCGTTTGACTTTGATCATTTTCATTTCTAAATGTTTTATCGTTTCCAGTATTTATTTATAAATTTCTTTCCTACGGTTGCCGTGTCCACTCATTTCTTTATTCATTATCGTGACCATTTGTTTTTTTTATTCACTATCGCAAGTTTTGAGCAGCAATGACTCCATCTGGGTTTCAGTAAATATCCCAAATCTGACAAATTAACTTAAAATTAACCCGAGTTAATTAATTAGTGTGTTTTTACCAGGAGTATTAGGCGTTACTTAGTGCAATCAAGTGATGATATATAGATAGGATAAATAGAGATGGGTGACTCGGTATGTATAGCGTATGAACGTGTTTAGGCGTTACATTGTGCATTTATTATGGTTCTTGATTATTTACAGAATGAAAGTTGATTTGTAATAAGGAATTACATCTCGCTCGATTGTTAGCTAATGATTGAGCTTATTTGAATTGATATTATTGATGGTCGTCTTATTATGGGGTATAAAATATAAATTTTAGTATTTTGTTACTGGTACATAGAAAAAAACTACCCGTTGTGGCAGTCATCCGTTCATAGCTTGCCATTATGATCGTAGTGTTGTGATGTTTTGACGATACCCAAAAAATGTTTGGTAAGTTAGGCATGGCCATCAGGTTTCTTGATTGATACGAGGCTATTGATTGGGTAGTTAGCCATCAGGTTTCTTGATCGATACGGGACTATTGATTGTCGGTTAGCGTGGCGAGGGGTTCAATTTGTAGCAATTTACTAGTGACGTATGATCTATCAACAAAAATGCTATCCGATTTGGAAAAAAAT
>SDVV010044643.1:0-10136 GCA_016164225.1 Gammarus roeselii
CTCCATGACTTCAAGCAGTCAGCTGACCACTCCTCCATGACTTCAAGCAGTCAGCTGACCACTCCTCCATGACTTCAAGCAGTCAGCTGACCACTCCTTCATAACTTCAAGCAGTCAGCTGACCACTCCTACATAACTTCAAGCAGTCAGCAGACCACTCCTCCATGACTTCAAGCAGTCAGCTGACCACTCCTTCATAACTTCAAGCAGTCAGCTGACCACTCCTACATAACTTCAAGCAGTCAGCTGACCACTCCTACATAACTTCAAGCAGTCAGCTGACCACTCCTACATAACTTCAAGCAGTCAGCTGCCCATTCCTCCATGACTTCAAGCAGTCAGCTGACCATTCCTCCATGGCTTTAACCAGTCAGCTGACCACTCCTCCATGACTTTAACCAGTCGACTGACCACTCCTCCATGACTTTAACCAGTCGGCTGACAACTCCTCTATGACTAACCAGTCGGCTGACCACTCCTCCATGACTTTAACCAGTCGGCTGACCACTCCTCTATGACTAACCAGTCGGCTGACCATTGCCTCATAACTTAAACCAATCAGCTGACCACTCCTCCATGACTTTAACCAGATAGCTGACCAGTCCTTCATGACGTTAACCAGCTGAACACTTTCCATGACTCAACTCACTTAGTCAAGTCAAGTTGACCAATCCTCCACAACATGAGCTATCCGGCAACCAACCGGGACTTGGTTGTGCCTAGATGAGAGGAGAACCCTCGCCGTCTTCCGCGTGTCCCGGTAGACGGGACATTATGGAGGGGGCAGCTCGTCGACAACACAGCCCTTTCGGACTGTGTGTGTGGAGAGATGACCAGGCATGTTCTGGGTGAGGCAGCTCACTACGTTCTTCAACATGGAGGCAGATATTGAGACGCGGGGATAATAATTGAGGTGTGTTTAGAGTGAGGTAGGGTAGCTCATCGAATCTGTCTTCTCATGTGCGGCAGATATTGAGATGGGTGAACAATGAGGCACCCAACTGGTGTAGAAGATTTCTCATCTGTCGTTACATCATTTTGATGAGAAGACGTTGAAGTGTACAATGAATTTTCAGACAAATATCACCGCCTTGGGATTTCACTGCACGAGTAGAAACATTCGTCGAGTTATTCGGCACGGTGGGTGAAAATATAATGAGACTTTCCAGTGTCAGTAATTTGTCAAGAAGCGATAGAAGGAAGGCACAAAGAGGTTGGAATTCAAGCGCCTCGAGAGGCCGATATAGTAATTGTCAGGAAAATGGGTTAGAAAGACCTGGCTCCGTAGTGGCACTGTTTAATAATCTACTAAACATAATCCTCGGCCAGTCTTTTTTGCATGAAGCTCAGGGATTAACCCTCATTTTGTTCCTTTATTGGGGGTATTCCATCCCGGCCACTCAATTAGTAGTTCATTGCATCAGTTCAAAATGCCCTAACAGAGCACTATTAAGCATCCACGATCACTTGAAAGCAAACTACACGCGCTCTCTCAACAGAACATCGTCAGGGACGAGCTACAAGGCCGCCCTCCACAGATGTCAGGATACAATTCTAATCTCACTGTATAACGTGAAGCGAACGGGAGAACGGTGTTTATTAATAGTACCGTTATTATAGCATAGCTAGCAATTCGCTCTTCAAGTGGTGACCTCAACGACTCCTGTTCGGTCTTCATGAGTGAGTCTTCCTCTTTCGATTACCAAGTGACTAACAGGAGGCGATAAGATACTCGACTCCAGCATCAGGAGGGTAGTCAAGCTCCGACCACCCTGAAGGTGGCTGTGTACGCTGCTCAACTAAGTGTCAATCAGGGTCGGCATAGCGAACTAGGAAGCGCAGCAACACCCTCTGAGTCACGGAGGTCTGGAGGGACATGGCAGCCGTAAACAGGCAAGCCCCGAGGACTATACGAAAAGGCTTTGCTAGAAGGACAACAGCAATACCTGCCAAAGAAATCAGATGTAGGGTTGAAATAAGGGCTACCTCTCACCAAAACCAAACTATGCAACGAATCTGACTTGTTGAAGGAATAATGCCAGAACCATCAGCAAGGCAATCGTAATTGAGGAAGAGATGAGAACGATGGTCTGGTCTGGGAGCAGAGGGTATCCTGGCGACGTGGGTGCGAGGGTGGTGGGGGAAGGAGGCAGAGAGGTCTCTTCCTGCTCCCTCCCTCACTCCCCACCCCGCGTCGCTCCCGCTCGTCGGTGGCTTCCTAGACATTTTGGCGACTCCACTAAGCTGGTAAGTGCCTCTGGGCACACAAGGCGGTATGCGTCGAGTACTGTCTCGGGAGATATGGAACATTTTCGCCAATCGCTCTCAGCGAGAAGAGATGTACAGCCGCTTGAGAGAGTTCATTTAGGATTTGACATTTACAAAATATTAAATACTTTTTCGCAATATGATCAAGTAGAGCGGAAACTTGATTTATAGAATTAATTGAATAACTTCGTCCAGATATAATGTTGCAACAAAATTTCATTCCAAATTAACTTCTAAGTGAGAAAATTATCGTGCGCTTTTCTGTGGTGGACTAGCCTAAACGAATCATCACTCCTTGAAGTGGTGAGCATACCGACTCTAGCTCAGTCTTTAGGAACGAGTTGTCCTCTTTCGATTACCAAGTAGGCATCTTAATATAATACTACCATGTAGTCCAACATAATACTTCAGAACAACAATAAAACAGCTATTGACTTAATCAATTTGGATAGGTGGCAATTTGTTGTGGTTCATCTGCACCAAATGATTCACAAAAATAAACTGGAAATGATCAGTATAAACAATTATTCAAAGCTAACATGACGTCATAATCTGAAATAAATGAATCGAGATACTATGGTTGTAACGTTTGTCTTAGCCAATTAACTCTACAATGCGTACCCAGTGTTCACAGAATCAGGGTATGCCATGACCTAGCATGCAGTATATGGACACGTAGACTTGGTTAACTTGACCTGATTTTTAAACATAAATCATGAGGCAATCCCTTCTTAACTATTACAAGCGCAATAGCTTTCAAGAGACACGTTGACTGCTTCACATCACGGACGGACTGACCACACAATGGCAAGGAAGCTGGCAAGTGAGAACTACTCACACACGCATTGATGCGATGCCAGACCAAAGACAGCAAAAAATATGATACAAAGAAGAAAATCACTCAATAGTGAACACTAATTTGCTTACCTTTTAACAAGAGGGGTTCTCTGTTGTCGTCCAGTAATGACGAGAGCACCAAATACACGGGGTGGTCGGCGGGTAGGCTGGCCACATCAGAAGTGGACTCATCGTACACGATCACGTCCCGGTATCCACGTCTCTTGAGGTGTTCCTTCATGGCAGGAGCTGCCAGGTCCACGAGTGTAGCTCTTCTCAGCTGTAACCGCTTGCGGTTGAACCGATCACTGCAGTTCAGGTTGATGGCTGACCGAACGTGGCGAAGGTTGTAATGGAAGAACGGCCGCAAGTCCAACAACACGAAAGGTCTAGGCTTGTGCGCCCTGGTTAACCTCCTCGCCACTTCGGCGGGTTCCAGGGTTCGAGCCCTTCTCAGGAGTAGGGAGCGATGCAGAGCAACACTATCGGAGCAGGGAGAGGCAGGCATGCTGGCGGGCGACACGGGAAGCACTGGCAGGCTGAGACTGCCTGAGCCAGGCAGTGCCAGTCCTGTAGTGTTTGCAGTGCCAGGGTCACTTGGGCTACCCACCATAGCGGTCCCAGGCACTACCGTCTCGGACAGGTGCTGACGACGCTGTAGCATCATAGGATGGTTTGGCTCACTCAGGGAGCGACTGAGGGCAAGACGCAGACCCTCTCGTCGGCCCTCGCTCAGCATTCTGACGGCGGGGGCGGCGACGGAGGCAAAAGATGCTTGGCAGCGGCGGGGCGCAAACTGGGGAAAGAAGAAACACGACCATGAAAAAAGAGGAAAAGATACGATTCAAGGAATGGGATTTCGACATCAAACTATCAAAATTAAGGTCAAATGAAATTTTTATTTATGAAGTAATTAAAAATGGTCTTCAATACCCGAATCGGAAAGTAAATGGATTTCTGTATCATCTTCTGGTAATGACGAATGAATAACAGCAATCAGATGTAGAAACGTATAAAATCTTTGTTGCTTGCTTATTGCAAACCTTTTAATTCAACGAAGCAAACTTCATTCCAAACGAGTTTCTGTATCTATTTCATTGGTACAGTTCACCTTAATCCCAAGGCGCAGTCGTCTGTCTGCGCAGTTGACCCTTCATCTGCAACATGCGTTTTGCTGCTAGTATGACTAATGAAGCCTCACACCAGACACCTGCACACATACCACGTGTTCGCGGATGCCAGCCCACCTACACTCCATCCCACGCGGACCCACAACCCACTACCTCCGAATGCGCTGGGAAGAGGTTCAGTCAATAAGTTTCGCTCTGCCTAGGCCTGCCGGCACTCGGGTCACAAGAAGGTCGATGATTCATCACAGCTAGATTTAACCTCCTTGGTTCGACACACCATGCTACGTTAACATAAAGGTTCATTTCTCAGTTTTAGGAGTAGTTTGAAGTAAGCATTAATATTTGATGTTACTCATCAGGGTAAATTACAATTCCTAAGCGCCCTTCGTGCCCCGCAAACTATTAATTGCCGGTCAGCAAAATGAAAGGTTAGATATTATTCGATTCGTGGCGAGATGCTTTAAACCGAGTATAACAATTATAATTATAAATAAAATCATCTGTTCAAACTTACGGAATCTTAATGGATTATAAATGTAGGTAATTGTCGACAGTAGAATTGCTCCAAATACCCTCGAATAGAGTGGTTTCTCACCACTAACCTCGTGGCCGGTAACAACGACACCACTGCAGTAGGAGCTGGGTTAAGGGCCTATCAATATCCCACAATCGAAATGCATAAACCAATAACTCTTCTAATACAAAAAATAATGGCAATGTGGTAGCCTGGTTACAGGTGTTGTGGCTATTGAACGAGAAGGCCAGAATTTTGAAGGTTACAGCAATTGAGTGGATTTATGTTCGTGCTGTCGGCAGGCGGCCATCAGCAGTACTATTGAGAGCAGGCAACATCAGCACCTGTCGATTACAGTCTGTGACTCACGCCTAACACATGGCAAGGTCAGGAAGATACAGACAGACGGACGAAGAGTGCTGGTCACTGCAGATGAAATGGTTGATACCGTTACCAACAATATAACGCGTCACGGTAAAGGAGAAGCTGGAATGAAAATTTCCAACCGAACATAAGTGAACGTTTTCAAACTGTACAGTTGCTGGACGCCACATTGAACATCAAGGAAGTTTAAAATTCAAAACGACCTGCTGGTCTTTTCAGACATGTTAAGTCAGGGTCAGATGTACCTCGACCTGGCAGGTATGCTCCCACATTTTACCGTGGGTTGCCCTCCAAGTCATTTGTCCGAGTAAACAGAGCAATGTATACTGACAGAGAAGACGATGGCCGGGGCGGCGACTTGGATGTTTATCTACCAGACACAGTAGCTACAGGGTAAGTGGAGGCCGAAATAAGAGAAGATTAAAAAAGTACCAGTACTGTCGTTTCCTCAAATTTAAATCAAAAATATTGACACAGCGGCCATTATCAACGAACGGCAATTAAATTAAATAGATTTGAGTAGGAGTTTACGTTTATTGGCACGGTTTAGGTCTAGTGGCACGGTTCAGGTCTAGTGGCACGGTTCAGGTCTAGTGGCACGGTTCAGGTCTAGTGGCACGGTTCAGGTCTAGTGGCACGGTTCAGGTCTAGTGACACGGTTCAGGTCTAGTGACACGGTTCAGGCCTAGTGGCACGGTTCAGGCCTAGTGGCACGGTTCAGGTCTAGTGGCACGGTTCAGGTCCAGTGGCAAGGTTCAGGTCCAGTGGCAAGGTTCAGGTCCAGTGGCACGGTTTGGGTCCAGTGGCACGGTTTGGGTCCATTGTCACGGTTTAGGTCTATTGACGCGGTTTAGGTCCATTGACGCGGTTCGGGTCTACTGATACGGTTTAGGTCCATTGATAAGGTTTAGATCTAATGACACGGTTTAGGTTTATTGGCACGGTTCAGGTCTGCTGGCAGTTTAGGTCTACTGATGCAGTTGAGGTGTACTAATACAGTTAAGGTGTACCAATACAGTTAAGGTGTACTAATACAGTTAAGGTTCACTAATACAGTTTAGGTGTACTAATACAGTTTAGGTGTACTAATACAGTTTAGGTGTACTAATACAGTTTACGTGTACCAATGTTATGATCGGCCTCCGCTGGCACATATTTCGTAAAGCTTGGCTAACCGAACATTACCATAGGGAGGTGCGTAGTGTGTGTCCTAGAAACAGTGTAGGCCTTAGGCCTGTTGACCCTTAGCTTAAGTTACACGTGGAGGTCCCTTGCCTAGCATATTTTTAATTCCCCTCCGATGCTTGTTTAAAAAGAAACGGGTGGTCCCTCGCGGATCGTGTAACGTAGTAGACATTGACGAGTGGAGGGCCATTTGCGCACCTTGTTAAACTCCGTGTGTCAGCGGTGGGGTTAGGGACTAGATCCAACAACACTGTTTAGCTCAGGGGTATCATTATATGGTAAACAATAGATGGGAGGAGCATAAATATTACTCGATGGACTCAATTGTCGAGTGCCAATGAGGTCTGGGTATTAGAACGCCCCGCCTCTTTAGCTGGTCCAAAAATGTGAATTATTCTCTGATTAGAGGATCCCTTCATACTCATGAACATGACCCGCCCACATATTATTCAGGGGCGCGGACCCAAACGACAGAGGGCAGACCAGAGACACCACTCCAGTAGCTGAAGCCTTCGGGTGTAGGCCTCCGACTCCACCCTACGCTCGTCATACACTTGATACATTTCTTTTTGCTGTTCATTTACACTTTGGTTACTTTGTGTCCGTTATTACAAATCTATATTCAGTACTCTATGGATAGAGTAACTTTTGTCTTGTTACTTTTTTATACAAAAAGATTATTATAAAACCAATGTTTGATCATTCCAACCTTGATTTACCCAATTATTGCAACCTGAAAACCTATAACATAACACCAATACAGTTTAGGTGTACCAATACAGTTTAGGTGTATTAATACAGTTTAGGTGTATTAATTCAGTTTAGGTTAGTACGGTTTAGGGGAAATTATTAGATTATTAGTGCATGTTAACGACATTTTTCCAGCCTCACGTACGGGATTTAAACGGACGTAGGCCAAATGCTGCCCAAGAAAATGTCATGGAAGGAACGAAATTCAAAAGCAAGATGTACAAGGTTATTGGAGAAGTCATCAGAACAGAACAATTTGTATTGAAAGTGAATCAAAATAACAGGTTATCCGTTCGGCAAATAGTTCGGACTTGTTAAAATTCAATAATTGTCGGTTTAAATGGTTCACTCTCAACTAACCGTGAAAAATACACATTAATGTAGGTACAGTTCACGAAAGTTAGTTGGCGCGCGGTGAGTGAGTTGTTTCAGTGGTCACTACGCCTTCCTACCTGTGCTGTAGAGAGCGTGAAGTGTGCCAGTGGTTACTACGCCTTCCTACCTGTGCTGCAGAGAGCGTGAAGTGTGCCAGTGGTCACTACGCCTACCTACCTGTGCTGCAGAGAGCGTGAAGTGTGCCAGTGGTTACTACGCCTTCCTACCTGTGCTGCAGAGAGCGTGAAGTGTGCCAGTGGTTACTACGCCTTCCTACCTGTGCTGCAGAGAGCGCGAAGTGTGCCAGTGGTTACTACGCCTTCCTACCTGTGCTGCAGAGAGCGTGAAGTGTGCCAGTGGTTACTAAGCCTTCCTACCTGTGCTGCAGAGAGCGTGAAGTGTGCCAGTGGTTACTAAGCCTTCCTACCTGTGCTGCAGAGAGCGTGAAGTGTGCCAGTGGTTACTAAGCCTTCCTACCTGTGCTGCAGAGAGCGTGAAGTGTGCCAGTGGTTACTACGCCTTCCTACCTGTGCTGCAGAGAGCGTGAAGTGTGCCAGTGGTTACTAAGCCTTCCTACCCGTGCTGCAGAGAGCGCAAAGTCTCAATGATAAACAGTGGAAATACCAATGAACCAAATGCCATCAAAGTATTAGAGTTAATGTTGGAATGGATTTAGGAAAGTATCCTCATTGTTTGAATGTTCTCAGAGTTCAATAAACCTAATTGAAATAATCTAACATCAACGAGTCGGTTCAGGATTTCCTTCTAGTTTTCTCAAGAATGGATTACACGCCGCAATGACTTGTAGCACCCCAGTTCAATTTGCAGATTCGGTCACAATCCTAATTCAGGTTTTTATCTCCTCCGCGTGTCGTGCCCGTATAGGCAATTAAACAAAACCAAATGGAAATCTGCTAGATGTAAATATAAACAGCAGTCTTTATAAAGAATTACAAATCAATTGGAAGTAACCATTGTCTTCTACAATACAATCCTACCGACATGACCATCTTTGACTATAAATCTTTAGCTAGAAGAAGGCGATTAGCATGTCAGTCCACGAGGCTTCTTCTATCTTTTATTTCTACCAATTATTCTCATTTCGTTTACTTGCGGACCTAAGTTTAAGCATCGGTACTTTCCTCGCCACTACACTAAAGACGTCGTCACACGGGGCAAAACCGTGAGTGATTTATCTTCCGTGTCCGACAATTGAGGTAAAACTTTCACCTTGACCAAGAAAAAAATCCTTTGTCTGAAGAAATGGTGCATGTTCTATTTTCCTTCAACTCGCAACCGAATACCGGGAACAAACTGTCAACCAGATACTAAAAAATTGTAGTAATATTTTTTCTTCGTCAAAATGTTCATTAATTGGCATCAATTCGTGGTCATCCAAAGTCATAATATTAATATTGGAAACCATCAAGAGAATTTATAAATATACGATCGACATTAACGAATAGTAATTGAAGAGGTGCATATGGTCTGTGTTCATATAAAAAGAACATGAGGAATAAATGAGATGGGGAAAGTGCACCTATACGTGCGAACATGTTAGGAGGAAATTTTCACTTGTAAACTTGAAAAAACTTACGTACAGTAGCAAAAGAAAATTCGTTTATGATTAGCCTTCAACCTAAAAAACATTATGGGTAGTCTTCAACCGAAAAAACAAACTATATTTTTCCTACGCGGAATTCAACTTCATGCGGAAATTTCTTACAGTATTATACCAGGGCAACCCTTCTATATGGATAATATCAAATACATTTCCAAAGAATTCAAATGTCTAGCGGGAAATTATAATTCAACGTTTCTCTTAATCTTTTACCGTATACAAATTTTCTTTCGCTACTGTACAGTAGCGAGCGAAAATTCGTTCAGGATTTAAAACTAATTGAAATCTTCGGTGTCCATTTTCCGTTCTATATTTGAACTCTTCGGAAATTAGATTAATATTACCCATTAAGAAACTTTGTCCACACATAGTACCGTAAAAAAAATTATATGAAGTTAAATTCCACGTGGGGAAAGTCTAATTTGTTTTTCCAGTTACAGACTCGCCATGCTCGCTACTGACATGAGGTACTCGTATAACTTAGAGCCTGGTCAAGTTCAGCGGGAGCAGAATGTTGTCCACTCACACACTACGTAGCCTTCATTTTCAAATGCATTCACAATTACGAAAGACCAACTAAGCTCAACGTTCCCGTTCGTCAGGTTAGTTGAGGGTTGGGGTAGCAAATACGATATGTATTTTTGAGAAGTTGTGTTCGCTATACGTTATGTCTCTCTTCATTAATACTGTAGATGCAGGCAAGGAAGTAAAAGATTAATGGCAATAAGCGATCCTACCGCTGCCAAGAATAGCCTTATTGATGTGAAAGATTAATGGCCATAAGCGATCCTACCGCTGCCAAGAATAGCCTTATTGATGTGAAAGATTAATGGCAATAAGCGATCCTACCGCTGTCAAGAATAGCCTTATTGATGTGAAAGATTAATGGCAATAAGCGATCCTACCGCTGCCAAGAATAGCCTTATTGATGTGAAAGATTAATGGCAATAAGCGATCCTAGCGCTGCCAAGAATAGCCTTATTGATGTGAAAGATTAATGGCAATAAGCGATCCTACCGCTGCCAAGAATAGCCTAATTGATGCGAAAGATTAATGGCAATAAGCGATCCTA
>SDVV010044644.1:0-10136 GCA_016164225.1 Gammarus roeselii
TTTTAATTTTTTTAGTTGTTTTAATTGTTTAGTTGTTTTAGTTGTTTTGGTTGTTCCAGTTGTTTTATTTGTTGTAGTTGTTTTAGTAGTTCTAGTTGTTATAGTTGTTATAGTTGTTATAGTTGTTTTAGTTGCTTATAGTTGTATTTGTTGTTTTAGTTGTTTTAGTTATTGTAGTTGTTATAGGAGTTTCAGTTGTTTTAGGTGTTATAGTTGTTTTAGGTGTTATAGTTGTTTTAGGTGTTCTAGTTGATTTATGTGTTGTAGTTGTTTTAGTTGTTTTAGTTGTTTCGGTGGTTTTAGTTCTTATAGTTGAATTAGTTGTTTTAGTTGTTCTAGTTGTTTAGGTGTTTATAGTTGTTGAGTTGTTCTAGTTGTTATAGTTATTTTAGTTGTTTTAATTGTTTAGGTGTTTTTAGTTGTTGAGTTGCTCCAGGTGTTTTAGTTGTTATAGTTGTTATAGTTGGTTTAGGTGTTATAGTTGTTTCAGGTGTTTAGTTGTTCTTGTTGTTTTAGTTGTTATAGTTTTTATTGTTGTTATAGTTGTTATAGGTGTTTTAGTTGTTATAGGTGTTCAAGTTGTTTGAGGTGTTTATGGTGTTAAAGGTGTTTAAGGTGGTATAGGTGTTATAGTTGTTTCAGGGGTTTTAGTATTTTTTAATTGTTATAGTTGTTTTAGTTGTTTTAGTTGTTGTAGTTGTTTTAGTTGTTCTAGTTGTTCTAGTTGTTTTAGTCGTTTTAGTTGTATTAGTTGTTCCAGTTGTTATAGTTGTTTTAGTTGTTTTAGTTGTTATAGTTGATTTAGTTCTTATAGTTGTTTTAGTTGTTTTTAGTTGTTCCAGTTGTTTAAGTTGTTGTAGTTGTTATAGTAGATTTAGTTGTTACAGTTGTTTTAGTTGTTATAGGTGTTTTAGTTTTTTTATGTGTTATAGTTGTTTTTTAGGTGTTGTAGTTGTTTTAGTTGTTTTAGTTGTTTTAATTGTTATGGTGTATTTAGTTGTTTGAGTTGTTCCGGGTGTTTTAGTTGATATAGTTGTTATAGTTGTTTTAAGTGTTATAGTTGTTTCAGGTGTTTAGTTGTTCTAGTTGCTTTAGTTGTTATAGTTGTTATAGTTGTTATAGTTGTTATAGGTGTTTTAGTTGTTTTAGGTGTTCAAGTTGTTATAGGTGTTTAAGGTGTTATAGGTGTTTTAGGTGTTATTGATGTTTTAGTTGTTTCAGGTGTTTTTTTTTTAATTGTTATAGTTGTTTTAGTTGTTATAGTTGTTTTAGTTGTTTTAGTTGTTCTAGTTGTTATAGTTGTTTTAGTAGTTTAGTTGTTTTAGTTGTTTCAGTTGTTTAAGTTGTTATAGTTGTTTTAGTAGTTTTAGTTGTTATAGTTGTTGTGGTTGTTACAGTTGTTTTAGTTGCTTATAGTTGTTTTAATTGTTATAGTTGTTTTAGTTATTTAGTTGTTATAGGTGTTATAGTTGTTTCAGGTGTTTTAGTTGCTTAGGTGTTATAGTTGTATTGGTGTTTTAGTTGTTTCAGGTCTTTTAGGTGTTGAAGTTGTTCAATGTGTTCTTTTTGTTTTAGGTGTATTAGGTGTTTCAGTTGTTTTAGGTGTTTTAGTTGTTTAAGGTGTTCCAGTTGTTTTAGCTGTTTTAATTATTTCAGTTGTTATAGTTGTTCTAGTTGTTTTAGGTGTTATAGTTCTTGTAGGTGTTTTAGTTGTTTCAGGTGTTATAGGTGTTTTAGGTGTTTAGTTGTTTTAGGTATTTCAGTTGTTTTTGGTGTTTTAGTTGTTTAAGTTGGTTTAGTTGTTATAGGTGTTTTAGTTTTTTTAGGTGTTATAGTTGTTTTTTAGATGTTGTAGTTGGTTTTAGTTGTTTTAGTTGTTATAGTTGTTTTAGTTGTTTTAGTTGTTATAGTTGTTTAGTTGTTTTAATTGTTTAGGTGTTTCTAGTTGTTTGAGTTGTTCCAGGTGTTTTAGTTGTTATAGTTGTTATAGTTGTTTTAGGTGTTATAGTTGTTTCAGGTGTTTAGTTGTTCTTGTTGTTTTAGTTGTTTTAGTTGTTATAGTTGTTATAGTTGTTATAGTTGTTATAGGTGTTTTAGTTGTTTTAGGTGTTCAAGTTGTTTTAGGTGTTTAATGTGTTATAGGTGTTTTAGGTGTTATAGGTGTTTTAGTTGTTTCAGGTGTTTTAGTATTTTTTAATTGTTTTAGTTGTTTTAGTTGTTTAGTTGTTGTAGTTGTTTTAGTTGTTCTAGTTGTTCTAGTTGTTCTAGTTGTTTTAGTTGTTTTAGTTGTTTAGTTGTTTCAGTTGTTATAGTTGTTTTAGTTGTTTTAGTTGTTATAGTTGATTTAGTTCTTATAGTTGTTTTAGTTGTTTTTAGTTGTTTCAGTTGTTTAAGTTGTTATAGTTGTTATAGTAGATTCAGTTGTTATAGTTGTTATAGTTGTTATAGTTGTTTTAGTTGCTTATTGTTGTTTTAGTTGTTATAGTTGTTCTAGTTATTTAGTTGTTATAGGTGTTATAGTGGTTTTAGGTGTTTTAGTTGCTTAGGTATTATAGTTGTTTAGGTGTTATAGTTGTTTCAGGTGTTTTTGGTGTTGTAGTTGTTTTAAAGCTTTTAGTTGTTCTAGTTGTTATAGTTGTTTTAGTTGTTATAGTTGTTATAGTTGTTTTATGTGTTATAGTTGTTTTAAGTGTTCTAGTTGTCTTAGATGTTATAGGTGATTCAGTTGATTTAGGTGTTTTAGTTGTTTCAAGTGTTCTAGTTGTTTTAGTTGTTATAGTTGTTTAGTTGTTTCAGTTGTTCTAGTTGTTTTAGGTGTTCTAGTTGTTATAGTTGGTTAAGTTGTTGTAGTTGTTATAGTTGTTTTAGTTGTTATAGTTGATCTAGTTGTTGTAGTAGTTTTGGTTGTTTTGGTTGTTTTAGTTGTTCTAGTTGTTCTAGGTGTTTTAGTTGTTTTAGGTGTTTTAGTTGTTATAGGTGTTATAGTTCATTTAGTTGTCATTGATGTTTTGGTTGTTCAAGGTGATTTAGTTGTTTTAGTTGTGTAGGTGTTTTAATTGTTATAGGGGGTTATTGGTGTTTCAGGTGTTTTAGTTGTTTTAGGTGTTATAATTTTTTTTAGGTGTTATAGTTGTTGAAGTTGTTTTAGTTGTTTCAGTTGTTTTAGGTGTTCCTGTGGTTAAGTGTTATATTTGTTTGATGTGTTTTAGTTGTTATAGGTGGTATAGTTGTTCTAAGTGTTATAGTTGATCAGGTGTTTTAGTTTTTTAGGTGTTATATGTGTTATAGTTGTTTTATGTGTTTTAGTTTTTTTTAGGTGTTTGTAGTTGTTTTATGTGTTTAGTTGTTTTAGGTGTTTCAGTTGTTATATGTGTTTTAGTTGATTTAGGTGATCAAGTTGCCTTAGGTGTTTAAGGTGTTATATGTGTCTCAGGTGTTTTAGGTGTTATAGTTGTTTCAGGTGTTTTATTTGTTATAGTTGTTATGGATGTTATAGTTGTTTTAGTTGTTTTAGTTGTTTCAGTTGTTCCAGTTGTTATAGTTGTTTGAGTTGTTTTAGTTGTTATAGTTGTGTTAGTTGTCATAGTTGTTTTAATTTTTTTAGTTGTTTTAATTGTTTAGTTGTTTTAGTTGTTTTGGTTGTTCCAGTTGTTTTATTTGTTGTAGTTGTTTTAGTAGTTCTAGTTGTTATAGTTGTTATAGTTGTTATAGTTGTTTTAGTTGCTTATAGTTGTATTTGTTGTTTTAGTTGTTTTAGTTATTGTAGTTGTTATAGGAGTTTCAGTTGTTTTAGGTGTTATAGTTGTTTTAGGTGTTATAGTTGTTTTAGGTGTTCTAGTTGATTTATGTGTTGTAGTTGTTTTAGTTGTTTTAGTTGTTTCGGTGGTTTTAGTTCTTATAGTTGAATTAGTTGTTTTAGTTGTTCTAGTTGTTTAGGTGTTTATAGTTGTTGAGTTGTTCTAGATGTTATAGTTGTTATAGTTGTTATAGTTGTTTAGGTGTTATAGTTGGTTCAGGTGTTTAGTTGTTCTAGTTGTTTTAGTTGTTTTAGTAGCTGTAGGTGTTTAAGTTGTTATAGGTGTTATAGTTGTTTAGGTGTTTTAGGTGTTTTAGGTGTCTTAGTTGTTTGAGGTGTTTAGTCATTTTAGTTGTTTGAGTCGTTTTAGTTATTTAGTTGTTTTAGTTGTTATAGTTGTTGTAGTTGTTTAAGTTGTTTTAGGTGTTTTAATTGGTATAGGTGTTTTAGGTGTCTTAGGGGTTGTAGTTGTCTTCGGTGTTAAGTTGTTTTAGGTGTTTAAGCTGTTGTAGTTGTTATAGTTGTTGTTTTATGTGTTTTGTTGTTATAGGTGCTATAGTTGTTATAGGTGTTCTAGTTGTTTAGTTGTTTTAGTAGTGTTTTGGTGTTATATGTGTTATAGTGGTTTCATGTGTTCTAGTTGCTTCTAAGGTGTTATTAGTTGTTGTATGTGTTTTAGTTGTTTTAGGTGTTTAAGCTGTTGTAGTTGTTTTAGTTGTTTTAGTTGTTTTAGGTGCTCTAGTTTTTGAGGTGTTATAGTTGTTTTATGTGTTTAGTTGTTAGAGGTGTTATAGTTGTTATAGGTGTTCAAGTTGTTTAGGTGTTTAAGGTGTTATAGGTGTTATGGGTGTTCCAGGTG
Source organism: Gammarus roeselii (assembly GCA_016164225.1). NCBI lineage: Eukaryota > Metazoa > Arthropoda > Malacostraca > Amphipoda > Gammaridae > Gammarus > Gammarus roeselii. The sequence goes on from SDVV010044644.1 coordinate 4,656, forward strand.
TTTTAGTTGTTTCAGGTGTTGTAGTTGTTTTAGTTGTTATAGTTGTTTTGTTGTTTTAGTTCTTTAGTTGTTATAGTTGTTTTAGTTGTTATAGTTGTTATAGTTGTTTAGTTGTTATAGTTGTTTGAGTTGTTGTAGTTGTTTTAGTTGTTCTAGTTGTTTTAGTTGATTTAATTGTTTTAGTTGTTCTAGTTGTTGTAGTTGCTTTAGTTGTTTCAGTTGTTATAGATGTTCTAGTTGTTTTAGTTATTTTAGTTGTTTTAGTTGTTTAGTTTTTCTAGTTGTTTCAGTTGTTTTAGTTTGTTTAGTTGTTAAGGTCTTTTTATTTGTTTTAGTTGTTTTAGTTGTTCTAGTTGTGTTAGTTGTTTAGTTGTTTAGTTGTTTTAGTTGATATAGGTATTTTAGTTGTTTTATGAGTTGTAGTTGTTGTAGTTGTTATAGTTGTTTTAGTTGTTTTAGGTGTTTTAGTTGTTCTAGGCGTTTTAGTTGTTTAGGTGTTAAAGTTGTTGTGGGTGTTTAGTTGTTTGAGTTGTTTCAGTTGTTTTAGTTGTTTAGTTGTTTAGTTGTTTAGTTGTTTTAGTTGTTTCAGTTGTTTTAGTTGTTATAGTTGTTGTAGTTGTTATAGCTGTTTTAGTTGGTAGAGTTTTTTTAGTTACTTTAGGTGTTATAGTTGTTATAGTTGTTCTAGTTGTTATAGTTGTTCAGTTTAATTAGATGTTTCAGGTGTTATAGTTGTTTGAGGTGTTTCAGTTGTTATATGTGTTCTAGCTGTTGTAGGTTTTTTAGTTGTTTTACTTGTTTTAGGTGTTGAAGTTGTTTTAGTTGTTATAGGTGTTTTAGTTGTTTTAGGTGTTTCAGTTGTTTAAGGTGTTATAATTGTTGTAGGTGTTTCAGTTGTTATAGGTGTTATAGTTGTTCTAGTTTTTAAGTTGTTCTAGGTGTTATTTTTGTTTAGTTATTTTAGGCGTTATAGTAGTTGTTTTAGGTATTTTAGCTGTTTAAGGTGTTTTAGGTGTTTCAGTTTTTTTGTTGTTTAGTTGTTTTAATTGTTTTAGTTGGTATAGTTGTTATAGTTGTTTTAGTTGTTAGAGTTGTTTAAGTTGTTGTAGTTGGTTTAGTTGTTATAGTTGTTTTAGTTGTTATAGGTGTTCTAGTTGTTCTAGGTGTTTTAGTTGTTTTAGGTGTTATAGTTGCTTTAGGTGTTTTAGTTATTTTAGGTGTACAGGTGTTTTAGTTGTTTATGGTGATTTGGTTGTTTAAGGTGTTATAGTTGTTTTGGTTGTTTCAGTTGTTTTAGTGTTTTAGTTGTTTTTAGTTGTTGTAGTTTTTTAGATGTTTTTTTTTGTTATAGGTGTTTTAGTTGTTGTATGTGTTTTATGTGTTTTAGGTGTTATAGTTGATATAGGTGTCTTAGTTGTTTTAGTTGGTTTAGTTGTTTTAGTTGTTTTAGTTTGTTTAGTTGTTATGGTCTTTTTAGTTGTTTTAGTTGTTTTAGTTGTTTTAGTTGTGTTAGTTGTTTAGTTGTTTTAGTTGTTTTAGTTGATATAGGTGTTTTAGTTGTTTTATGAGTTGTAGTTGTTGTAGTTGTTATAGTTGTTTTAGTTGTTTTAGGTGTTTTAGTTGTTCTAGGCGTTTTAGTTGTTTTAGGTGTTAAAGTTGTTGTGGGTGTTTAGTTGTTTGAGTTGTTTCAGTTGTTTTAGTTGTTTAGTTGTTTAGTCGTTTAGTTGTTGTAGTTGTTATAGCTGTTTTAGTTGTTAGATTTTTTTTAGTTACTTTAGGTGTTATAGTTGTTATAGTTGTTCTAGTTGTTATAGTTGTTTAGTTTATTTAGTTGTTTCAGGTGTTATAGTTGTTTGAGGTGTTTCAGTTGTTATATGTGTTCTAGTTGTTGTAGGTTTTTTAGTTGTTTTACTTGTTTTAGGTGTTGAAGTTGTTTTAGTTGTTATAGGTGTTTTAGTTGTTTTAGGTGTTTCAGTTGTTTAAGGTGTTATAATTGTTGTAGGTGTTTCAGTTGTTATAGGTGTTATAGTTGTTCTAGTTTTTAAGTTGTTTTAGGTGTTATTTTTGTTTAGTTATTTTAGGCGTTATAGGTGTTGTAGTTGTTTTAGGTATTTTAGCTGTTTAAGGTGTTTTAGGTGTTTCAGTTTTTTTTGTTGTTTAGTTGTTTTAATTGTTTTAGTTGGTATAGTTGTTATAGTTGTTTTAGTTGTTAGAGTTGTTTAAGTTGTTTTAGTTGGTTTAGTTGTTATAGTTGTTTTAGTTGTTATAGGTGTTCTAGTTGTTCTAGGTGTTTTAGTTGTTTTAGGTGTTATAGTTGCTTTAGGTGTTTTAGTTATTTTAGGTGTACAGGTGTTTTAGTTGTTTATGGTGTTTTGGTTGTTTAAGGTGTTATAGTTGTTTTGGTTGTTCCAGTTGTTTTAGTGTTTTAGTTGTTTTTAGTTGTTGTAGTTTTTAGATGTTTTTTTTTGTTATAGGTGTTTTAGTTGTTGTAGGTGTTTTATGTGTTTTAGGTGTTATAGTTGATATAGGTGTTTTAGTTGTTTTAGTTGTTTCAGTTGTTATACTTGTTTTAGTTGTTATAGGTGTTATAGTTGTTATAGGTGTTTTAGTTGTTTAAGGTGTTTAGTTGTTTTAGTTGTTTTAGTTGTTTCTGTTGTTATAGTTGTTATAGTTGTTGTAGTTGTTTTAGTTATTCTAGTTGTTTAAGGTATTTTAATTGTTATAGGTGTTATATGTGTTTTAGGTGTTTTAGTTGTTCAAGGTGTTATAGTTGTTTAAGGTGTTTCAGTTGTTGTAGTTGTTCTAGTTGTTTCAGTTGTTTTAGGTGTTTCAGTTTTTGAGGTGTTATAGTTGTTTTATGTGGTTTTAGTTGTTCTAGGTGTTATAGTTGTTTAGGCGTTCTAGTTGTTCAGGTGTTTTTGTTGTTTTAGGTGTTATATGTGTTCATAGTTTTATGTGTTTTAGTTGTTTCTAGGTGTTTGTAGTTGTTTCATGTGTTTAGTTGTTAAGGTGTTTCAGTTGTTATATGTGTTTTAGTTGATGTAGGTGATCAAGTTGTTTATGTGTTCAAGGTATTATATGTGTTCTAGGTGTTTAAGGTGTTATAGTTGTTTCAGGTGTTTTAGTTGTTTTATTTGTTATAGTTGTTATAGTTGTTTTAGTTGTTTTTGTTGTTTTAGTTGTTCTAGTTGTTATAGTTGGTTCAGGTGTTTAGTTGTTCTAGTTATTTTAGTTGTTTTAGTAGCTGTAGGTGTTTTAGTTGTTATAGGTGTTATGGTTGTTTTAGATGTCATAGTTTTTTAGGTGTCTTAGTTGTTTGAGGTGTTTAGTTATTCTAGTTGTTTGAGTTGTTTTAGTTGTTTTAGTTGTTATAGTTGTTATAGTTGTTGTAGTTATTTCAGTTGTTTTATGTGTTTTAATTGGTATAGGCGTTTTAGGTGTCTTAGGTGTTGTAGTTGTCTTAGGTGTTAAGTTGTTTTAGGTGTTTAAGCTGTTGTATTTGTTTTAGTTGTTTTAGGTGCTCTAGTTTTTGAGGTGTTATACTTGTTTTATGTGTTTTAGTTGGTATAGGTGTTATAGTTGTCATAGGTGTTCTAGTTGTGTAGATGTTTTAGTTGTTTTGGGTGTTATATGTGTTATAGTTGTTATATGTGTTCTAGTTGTTTTTAGGTGTTATAAGTTGTTGTATGTGTTTTAGTTGTTTTAGGTGTTATAGTTGTTATAGGTGTTTTAGTTGTTATTGGTGTTCAAGTTGTTTTAGGTGTTTAAGGTGTTATATGTATTATGGGTGTTCCATGTGTTTTAGTTGTTTCAGGTGTTGTAGTTGTTTTAGTTGTTATAGTTGTTTTGTTGTTTTAGTTGTTTTAGTTGTTCTAGTTGTTTTAGTTGTTATAGATGTTTTAGTTGTTTTAGTTGTTTTAGTTTTTTAGTTGTTTTAGTTGTTTTGGTTTTTATAGTTGTTATGGTTGTTTTAGTTGTTTTAGTTGTTTTAGTTGTTATAGTTGTTCGAGTTGTTTCAGTTGTTTTAGTTGTTTTAGTTGTTCTAGTTGTTTAGTTGTTTTAGTTGTTTTAGTTGTTATAGGTGTTTTGGTTGTTTAGTTGTTATAGTTGTTTTAGTTGTTTTAGTTATTTTAGTTGTTTTAGTTGTTTTAGTTGTTCTAGTTGTTTAGTTGTTTTAGTTGTTTTAGTTGTTATAGGTGTTTTGGTTGTTATATGAGTTGTAGTTGTTATAGTTGTTTTAGTTGTTTTATTTGTTTTAGTTGTTTAGTTGTTTTAGTTGTTCTAGTTGTTTCAGTTGTTTCAGTTGTTTTAGTTGTTTTAGTTGTTATAGTTGTTTTAGTTGTTATATTTTTTTTCGTTGTTATAGGTGTCATAGTTGTTATAGTTGTTTTAGTTGTTATAGTTGTTTTAGTTTATTTAGTTGTTTCAGGTGTTACAGTTGTTTGAGGGGTTTCAGTTGTTGTATGTGTTATAGTTGTTGTAGGTGTTTAAGTTGTTTTAGTTGTTTTTAGTTGTTTTAGTTGTTTAGTTGTTATAGTTGTTTTAGTTGTTTTAGTTGTTTTAGTTATTTTAGTTGTTTTAGTTGTTTTAGTTGTTCTAGTTGTTTAGTTGTTGTAGTTGTTTTAGTTGTTATAGGTGTTTTGGTTGTTATATGAGATGTAGTTGTTATAGTTGTTTTATTTGTTTTAGGTGTTTTATTTGTTTTAGGTGTTATAGTTGTTTTAGGTGTTAAAGTTTTTTTTTTTTTTTAGTTGTTTGAGTTGTTTGAGTTGTTTTAGTTGTTATAGTTGTTTAGTTGTTTTAGTTGTTCTAGTTGTTTCAGTTGTTTTAGTTATTTTAGTTGTTTTAGTTGTTATAGTTTTTTAGTTGTTATAGTTTTTTTAGTTGTTATAGGTGTTATAGTTGTTATAGTTATTTTAGTTGTTATGGTTGTTTTAGTTTATCTAGTTGTTTCAGGTGTTATAGTTGTTTGAGGGGTTTCAGTTGTTTTATGTGTTCTAGTTGTTGTAGGTGTTTTAGTTGTTTTAGTTGTTTTAGTTGTTATAGGTGTTTTAGTTGTTTTAGGTTTTTCAGTTGTTTAAGGTGTTATAATTGTTGTAGGTGTTTCAGTTGTTATAGGTGTTATAGTTGTTTTAGTTTTTTAGTTGTTTTAGTTGGTATAGTTGTTATAGTTGTTTTAGTTATTAGAGTTGTTTAAGTTGTTTTAGTTGGTTTAGTTGTTATAGTTGTTTTAGTTGTTATTGGTGTTTTAGTTGTTCTATGTGTTTTAGTTGTTTTAGGTGATATAGTTGTTTTGGGTGTTATAGTTGTTTTTGGTGTTTCAGGTGTTATAGTTGTTTGTGGTGTTTCGGTTGTTTAAGGTGTTTTGGTTGTTTGGGTTGTTATAGTGGTATTAGTGTTTTAGTTATTTTTAGTTGTTGTAGTTTTTTAGTTGTTTTAGTTGTTATAGGTGTTTTAGTTGTTGTAGGCGTGTTATGTGTT
>SDVV010044645.1:0-10136 GCA_016164225.1 Gammarus roeselii
TACCACAGTAATTACTGGCATTATACGTACCGGCTTGTTTAATCGATCTAGCTCGATGCCCAACATCCACATCATCGAGAATTTGAACGCTCGTGCCTGCCTTCTTCAAGCTAGGGAAGGTGATGTCTCCGACGATGCCCTCGAAGAATGATCCATCGAGTATAGCGTTCTCCCCATTCGTACCGTCATGACCTGGCGAAGAATAATTAGGTTATTGTATGTATAAAAAAAGGAGGATGTCTACTCTCAAAACCATCAAAAACACAGAGTTCGAACCCAGGAAGGAATAGCGACTCCAGTAATAATAAATTAGATGACAAGTTCCTATGTTTACCTAATTATTCATTTTATTCAATTAGATGACATTTACCGTCTTGTTTGCTTGATCCCGTCTGAGACCCGATGTCCTCGATAGATATGGCGTTCCCCACTGGACCGTCCGGCATCGCTAGGATGATGGAGATACCGTGCAACTTCCTCGTCCATCGTAGCAGAATCTGGCGAAGAATAACACCAATTAGAATCCCCTGTACACAATCCTTTCTTTGTTAAGATGAAGAAGTATCAATTCCCAACAATGTATTCATATTCTTTTATTGAGTTGCGGTTCTCATTGAAGATAAATGTACATAATCAAACATGTACATCAAGACATTTAGCGAAGTGAGGCGAATACTTACCCGACACCTGGTTTAATTTCTGCTCAACCCTGAATGCCTGCTCAACGACCAATGCCTGCTCAACCACCATTGCCTGCTCAACCACCAATGCCTGCTCAACCACCAATGCATGCACGCCCAAACAAGGTAACTGCGAGCAAAAAGCTAACAGCCAAAAAATAGGTTAAAAAGGGTGCAAAAGGCGGAAGCTAGCGCAGAGGTACTACCTTAAAAAAAAGTTACCAGGTCAAAAAAGGGTTACAACCCCAAAAAAGGTTGTAGCATGCAACAAAGTGTTAGCAAGCAAAAAGCTAACAGCCACAAAAAAGGTTAAAAATGGTGCAAAGGCGCAAGCTAGCGCAAACGCACTGCCCCCATTCCGGAACAAACCGGAGTTAAGCCTACTGTTGATCCGTCGTCTTTACCGCCGGCTACTGTTAGCATAGGTCAATCGGTGCCACAGAGCACTGATCCGTCTTCGACTATGTCTTCGACTGTTAGTTCGGACCCGCCATCGAGTCGGACTAGCGCTGCAACATCGAGTACTACGCCATCCTTGTCGTGGGATGACACATCTTTGGTGAATCGGAACCAGGTTCGGATAACACTCGGGATACGGATGATTCGACCAGCGCTGCTCCGTTGTGTGAGGCTATATTTTATTCACCTACCTCTGTAGGTATTTTGGAAATAAATTTCGTAACATCAACATTTATACCACACACTGAACATGTCAACATATCTTCCATGATTACATTGTGATGCAAGGAATCAGTGGAACACACTGAATCTAAATGAGGAACATTCAAAAGACTCTAATGCACCGTGAATGTGAAAATTGGCAAGCAATTTGAAGATGCATCTATAGATGACAACGACTGGGTTATTAACACAAAAGCTATCCAGCTAACAAAAAACGTGCTTTTAAGTGAGCTGATCGAGGAGGACTCGGGATATATTTACAAAATCAATTAGAAAAACAGGAGAGAGAAGGTAGTGGATGGATCATTGATACAGTAACCAGTGTACAGCTTAAATTCTGTAAGACAGGGGCTAAAGGAACAAGACGTCTTGCCGACTATGTTCTTAAGTCCAAAAACTGTCTTGGCCGGCATCACATTCTCAACATAAAATCAAACAATAATTGCGTGCTCACTAGCCTCATCGCACATTTCCACTTGAAGGAAAATACAAAACTCTCAAATTTCAAACGTGAATCAGAGCGTACATACCTCACGCACAAAAACACTTACTTTGACTTCCCAAACCTTGCCTTGAATGAACCTGTTGCTTTAGAAGATTTACCTTGTATAGAAAAGGACTGTGAAGTTAACATTAGATTCTATCAACTCACAAAAGAGAAGGAAGGTTATGGACTTGTCAGAATATACAGAGGCAGCTTAGAGGCCAGTGAGGAGCGCAATATCCATCTATGTCAAATCTTAGAAGCCAATCATGCCGCTCTCATACCGTGTTTTACTACATTTATGAAAACATTCAGAAAGGCGAGATGTAGCAGTACAATTTTTTGTCTATTCTGCATGCAAGGCAAGGATGAAAGTAAAAAAGCTAGACACGTGAAGTTGTGTTCATCCAGTACAGGCTTGCAAAACAGCAGTATGCCTGAAGAAGGTGAAATGTACCAATTCTCATCCATGCACGCAACAATGAATCCACCTGTTACTTGTTATTAGGACTGTGAATCTGTGCTGGAGCGAGCCTAAAACACAGAGGAAACATGTAGTCAACATACAAGTTGTGCATGTACAGTTATACTCTAGTGGAAACAGACGGTAAAATTGTAGGGCACAAAGAAGTTGATTCGACTTCAGTTCCTCTTGAGGAGATGGAGACACATCTCGTCATGAATATGCTGCTGGATTATAATGAATACATGTCTACCTTACCGTTGTTCCCCATCCCCGTCCTCAAAAAACATGACTTAAAAAAATATTGCGTAAGCAAACATGTGATGAACGCGGAGACACTTTTTGAGAAAAAGGTAAACAAAGAGTTCACCACCATTATCATTACATTGAAAGGGTATTCGGACCTAATAAAGAAGTGATATCTGGCAACTTTATTGTGGCTCTGTGTTCTAATTGTAACATGAGAATCACGGATAAACTTAGGTCCATGCCTTGTATTGCTCACAATGTATCGACATATGATATGAGATTTATATTGAAACAGTCAGATAAATGTTCAGCATCTCTGTCTTCTTGAACGATGACACGAGTAAGTACGTTGCCAAGTTCATCGACTCGTACTCGTTCCTCAACTCAAGCTTAGACAGTCTTGCATAACATCTTAAAGATAGCGGCCATTACATACCACTCCTGAAATCAAACCTCACAAGTCTCGGCTACAGTGACAAGGTTCTAGACCTCGCTACTCGAAAAGGACATTTCTGCTATGATGCTATTACAACGGATTCTGTGTTGGACCAAACAGACATCCCATCGCAACAAGCCTTTTACAGTCAACTTCGAGGCAAAGGAATATCGAACTCTGATTATGCTGAAGTGATTGAAATGTGGCAGGCTGACAACTGCAAGACTCTGCGTGACTACATGACCATCTACCTCCTCATCGACACGTTGATACTTTCCAAAGTCTTCCAAAAGTTTAGGGAGACAATGACACGTAACTACACCCTGGACCCCGTCCATTTTATGAGTGCCCCTGGCTTTGCAATGCGATCCGCCCTCTACGGAGGTATGATGAAACTGGAGCTGGTGAAAGATATCGATCTACTCCACTTGATTGTCATAAATACACGAGGCGGATTTGTGACGTTGACGAAAGGATCTTACCAAGATAAACAATCCCCAATGCAAATACTATGCCCATCAACTACCTGTGTTTTCAGCAGCAATGTGGGACTTGAACAGTCTTTATGGTGGATGCTTGAGTGAGCCCCATATTATTGGCGAAATCCACGAGCTCACACCCAAAGAAATTCAAGCATTCGATTTGGTAAACGCGGATTGTTCTGGCAAGTACACGTACATTGTCTGTATCGACGTCCGAGTCAGCGACGTAGTTGCACGAAAAACAGACGAACTGCCACTACTGCTACATCACAAAGAAGTCAGCTTGGACGATGTTTCGCCTCCAAAAAAATCTCTTGGCAAGCTCGGAACATCTCAAAAACCGAAAACGGGCAGATCGTAAGCTGGTTTCTAGTCATCTACCCTAAACTGACTGCCTCGTGGCTTTGGAACTTCTGAAAGTACTCCTCAGGCAAGGACTGAAAGTGACCAAGGTTCATCGAATTTTTCTTATCAAACAGAAACCAATCTTCAAAACCTTCTTTAAGAAGAATATCCAAAAAGTCAGGAGTCTACGAACTCCTTCGAAAAGTCCCTTGACAAACTGCTCTCAAATAGTATCTACGGCAAGCTTTTGCTGAACCTCCTCAACAGAAGTCTAGAGGCAAAGGTCGTGTGCACAGTCAACGAGTTCCGAAAACACGCTGCCAACCCCCTCCTGAAAAACTGCTATGCCATCAGCCTCGAAACAGTCATCATGATCCAAGAGAAAAAAATCTCTGAATGGTTCATCATCCACTCTAAGTTGGGTTCAACGTGCTTGAAAACCAGAAGCAAAAGTCTACAGCTCCTTTTATGAAACACTGAACCACGCTTTGGTGACAACGTCTCGCTCATCTACTCGGACACAAATTTGCGTTTTCGTGCCGCGTACACGCCTAAATTTTACGTTTTCGGTGACATTCTGAGACAGGGGATCGTGAAATATGGCGTGCGAAAATCCATAGAAATTTACGTTTTAGGCGACATATACTCTATTCAGGACGCGGTCAGCTGCGTGCGATACATCCTCGACCCAGTGAGCTGGGTGTGCTGTATCCTTGACCCAGTCAGCTGGGTGTGCTTCTTCCTTGACCCAGTCATTTGGGGGAGCGACATCCTAGAACCAGTCAGCTGTGTGCGCTACATCCTTCACACGCAACCGTGAAATACTGAATAATATCTACTTAATTGTTACTCAAATTCAACTGAACTGACTCAACGCAGTTGTGTATTATTGTTGTTTAATAAACGTATCATATTAGACGCACAAAGAGTTTATTTCTAGCCGTGCTAAATGCAGAAATATATCACCGAGGTTCCTGAGTTTCCATCCAAATTATTTTTCTATTTAGCAATATATTCAATTGCAGGTCCATCGCAATGTTTTGATTTTAATGGCTGCTAACATCCATGATGTAAAATTGGATGTAATTGTGAGGCTAATATAAATAACCACACGGTGGCGCAATGGATCGCATGTCCAGCTGCTGTGCTTGTATCCAGGGATGCTGTTGGGTGTTCGAGACTGGGGAAATGCACCTCGCGCTTGTACATGCGGGGTGACTGGACTCCTCCCATTCTCTGTGAGCGGCTTACCCAAGCTACTTTTCAGTTACTGAGGAGAAACGGCGGTATGTCAAAATAATAATTAGTAAACATTCTTTATGAATCGTTTGAGTGTAATGTGATTTTTTTGTGCAATCCGTGTAATATGACTGCATTTTCCGTTCAACTATAACTATATTTTGCGTAGCATTGTTCACTTAGCATTTCATTTACATTGCTGATCAAATATTAAGGTTCTGAAATTTATTTGTGACTTTACAATAATTTTGCTGTACAATTGCATTTCAGGGACAACCAGTCATGTTTTACATACATGTTTTAGATAAACATGTTTGTCTGCTAGGAAAATTAGTTTACTCCGTAGCCTAACAAGAACTCATCGCAAAGTCTCGAGGAAAACATTGAGGGCGGAACGCATTTCGTGACGGTCTCTGAGAGCGATAATGTTGGCCGAGATTCTGAGGGGCCATGAGGGCCAAGCGAGGAAGGAACCGTGCAGTCGATCAAATATGCTGAACCTGTGCTCCTGAACATACGTGTCAGGGATCTACATAAATTAGGCTGTAAAAGTGAGCAAATATCTGGAGTAGCTCTAGTGTTTGTTAACGGTGCTATAAAAACACGGAGTGCTGTGAAACGGATAAAATGTCGGATACACAACTAATAGATTAAACTGTGAATCAAAACTTTTGAACATGGTAGGACTCATTTACTAAAAACTTACGTAAAACAATGTCGATGAAGACAGGACGTCAAATCATAAGCAAGGAACATTAACTACATCTCTGCACGTATGCATCGCGGATCTTCAGTTGTCGTTCTAGAGCATGGGGCGATATTTATGAAGTATTGGTGAACAATATAGGATACGATGTAATGCATGCAAGCAATCACTATGAAAGCTACGATAAGGAACACTGATTCTATCCACACAGGCCTGGATAACAGCCAATCGGCTGATCGAAAATAGACTCGGTCATTCACGAACCAAACAACATTGGAGGGTGGGAGGTATGGCAAAGTTGCGACAAAACACTTCGACGCGAGAGTTACCAAATAAGATTGACTATTCTTAACATACATTAAAATACTGATCTTGATAAAAGACATTGAAGCAATAGCAATCTATACGAAAGCCGCACTGATGAAGGGTTTCGTTCTACTTTCACGGAGACAGGAGCTGTACGTTGGGGCGCTACACAAAGGAATATCCCCCACATTCATAGCAATTAATGTTTCTCGCACTAATCGCATGCCGTTTACTATTTCATATTCTACGAATTTTCTGGGGTAGTGTTATGAACGATTTGAACTGGTGGCTTACTGTGTGCTTGTCGTCAGGTGGCTTACTGTGTGCTTGTCGTCAGGGTAGTGTTATAAACGATTTGAGCTGGTGGCCTACTGCTTGGTTGTCGTCAGGTCTGGGGTAGTGTTATAAGCGATTTGAACTGGTGGCTTACTCTGTGGCTGTCGTCAGGTATGGGGTAGTGTTATAAACGACTTGAACTGGTGGCTTACTCCGTGGTTGTCGTCAGGTATGGGGTAGTGTTATAAGCGATTTGAACTGGTGGCTTACTGTGTGGTTGTCGTTTTGTTGTAAACGATTTGAACGGGTGGCTTACTCTGTGGCTGTCGTCAGGTATGGGGTAGTGTTATAAACGATTTGAAATGGTGGCTTACTGTGTGGTTGTCGTCAGGTATGGGGTAGTGTTATAAACGATTTGAACTGGTGGCTTACTGTGTGGTTGTCGTCAGGTATGGGGTAGTGTTATAAACGATTTGAACTGGTGGCTTACTTTGTGGCTGGCGTCAAGTCTGGGGTAGTGTTATGAACGATTTGAACTGGTGGCCTACTGTGTGGCTGTCGTCAGGTCTGGGGTGGTGTTATAAATGATTTGAACTGGTGGCTTACTCTGTGGCTGTCGTCAGGTATGGGGTAGTGTTATAAACGATTTGAACTGGTGGTTTACTCTGTGACTATCGTCAGGTATGGGGTTGTGTTATAAACGATTTGAACTGGTGGCTTACTCTGTGGCTGTCGTCAGGTATGGGGTTGTGTTATAAACGATTGGAGCTGGTGGTTTACGCTGTGACTGTGGTCAGGTATGTGGTTGTGTAATAAACGATTTGAACAGGTGGTTTACTGTGTGGCTGTCGTCAGGTTTCAGGTTGTGTTATAAACGATTTGAACTGGTTGCTTACTCTGTGGCTGTTGTCAGGTATGGGGTAGTGTTATAAACGATTTGAATTGGTGGCTCACTGTGTGGTTGTCGTTGTGTTGTAAACGATTTGAACTGGTGGCTTACTCTGTGGCTGTCATCAGTTAGAGCAGGTTTGTAGCTCTGGCGTATATAGTCAGAAGATGCGATAGAGCAACCGTCGCTGCACCCTAAATAACATTGGAGATCGTAAACCTGTGTTGTACTTGATGTTGAAACGAATGCTCACATACAATTAGCAAATATAGTTCCATCGAATTCTTGCTCCAGTCAATCAATCTCCCTATACAAAGTTTGACAGTTCTGCATAACCTTCTTCGACTGCAGTAGTATTGACCAACCGCGAGATAGTCGTGAAAGTGACTGGGACCTTTTATCTTTGTATGTGCACAACTCTGTGTCATTTCCCAATTCATTCCTCTCTCAAATATTGATCTTGTCTCTAATTTCTTTACAGCCGCTTTTATGTTTTATTTAGTCAATGAATATTGTTTTTATTTGTCGATTGTCATTTTATGTACAACATTTACACTAGTGCTAAAAGATCTTCTATCTATTTATCTCACCCGTGACTTTCCTGTTACAGGGAACCCTTCTGTTTATGTCTTCGGCGAAACTTTCGAAGGGATACCCATTACAAAGCAGTTCACTACCCTATAGGTCATTTGTGCTTGTTGCTTCAGCGCGTCAACGTCATCTCAGGGCAGGTGATATAACGTCATCTCAAAGCAGGTGAGAGAACTTCATCTCAAAGCAGGTGAGATAACGTCATCTCAGGGCAGGTGATATAACGTCATCTCAAAGCAGGTGAGAGAACGTCATCTCAAAGCAGGTGAGATAACGTCATCTCAGGGCAGGTGATATAACGTCATCCAAAGCAGGTGAGATAATGTCAGCTCAGGGCAGGTAAGATCACGTTGTGTGTGACGCAACTAACAATAGATGAAAGCCCATCTCTGGGGGTGAGTTCAGCACTTACATGTGTAACTTACTAATAACTATGAACTCGCTTTGAAAACTGAACAATCATTCGTGTAGCAATAAAAAGGGAGGAACGATGCAGTCCGCAGCAATGCGAGGGTAAGGAACAGAAGAGGTTACTCCTCATTGAATAATCGAATAATGCGGGACGCGTCCATTCGATGGTAAGACGATGATAGCTTTATGAATCGAAAGGCCCCGATCTCTAGACCGTACAAAGAGAGGTGAGTCCTTCAAGATGTTGACTTAGCCTGATTGTTCCTGTTTATATTGATACTCTGGTGAAGTATTGATGTAGTGTGACGATATGCACGGTGTTACCCGTGTTAGATATTAGTTTACGTATCATATATCAATATTAGTGTATAGTTATTTTCTGTTCCATAGGCGCTTGTTTTTCAAGTGTTTATAAATATTTAAGGTTGATTTTCTCTGCCGCAGGGCGGGTGGTCCCATTAAAAGTTTACATGTGGTCTCACATATAATTTAAAATATGTTTTTCGAATACGATACCTAACAAATACATATGATGCCATGAGCATCCCATGTTAATATTGTATCACAACTGTCGTGTAATAGTCCACTTGTATCCTCTATCACTTACCAGGTTCACTGATAATATTATTATTAAACATAAAAAAAATGCTAACAAATTTATAAGATTCCAAAGCACAGGATCAAGAAGTTACTGGGCTTGCAGCTTCCAAGAGGATAGTCTCTTTGGCACGTCAGTCTCTAAGAAATTACGCTTTATTGACAATTCAATCACTTTTCCGTTAAATGTTTAAATTTTCATTGATGACGAACTCTGTTTGGGCAGTAATTTCAAACTGCTGTTGAGTAATACAATATTGTAAATTTGTATACACTTAGCACTCCCCAGTAAAATTGTCTCTGTGGCCTCAGCTTCTTGCATTGTTCACATCTCATGATGAATAAAACGTTCATTGCATGCACTCTACACAGAGTGTATCACTGCATCACTGCTACTGCATCACTGCTACTGCAGCACTGCTACTACAGCACCACTACTGCAGCACTGCCTGTGCCACTCGTAAAACCGACTCAGAAAATTACTTTCAGCCGAGCCCGTCGAAACAGCTGACTATTTCTGGGGTCGTATCCAAGCCATTTGCAGTCCTGCGCTATTGCCTAGGATTACGGGCCAATTCCTGGTGTGCCAACCTTCACGGTAGACCTTGCTCCAGCGGCAAGGTCGTAGAAAGAGAACATACTTGTCGGATCTTGGGATTTGGTCCCTTGCATAATCTTACGATGGCTCAACGGTTGCCGTCTGAGACGGCTGTCGTGGCCGAGCTAAGCGCGTTACGTGGACGGCAAATTCGACTGCTGTTTGATGATGTGCCCTCGAATGTATACCGTCAACTGATGTGCATTGTTTGATAATGTGCCCTTGAATGTATACCATTAACTGATGTGCATTGTGCGATGATGTGCCCTCGAATGTATACCATCAACTGATGTGCAATGTTTGATGATGTGCCCTTGAATGAATACCGTCAACTGATGTGCATTGTTTGATGATGTGCCCTTGAATGTATACCGTCAACTGATGTGCAATGTTTGATGATGTGCTCTTGAATGTTTACCGTCAACTGATGTGCATTGTTTGATGATGTGCCCTTGAATGTATACCGTCAACTGATGTGCATTGTGCGATGATGTGCCCTTGAATGTATACCATCAACTGATGTGCATTGTTTGATGATGTGCCCTTGAATGTATACCGTCAACTGATGTGCATTGTTTGATGATGTGCCCTTGAATGTATACCGTCAACTGATGTGCAATGTTTGATGATGTGCTCTTGAATGTTTACCGTCAACTGATGTGCATTGTTTGATGATGTGCCCTTGAATGTATACCGTCAACTG
>SDVV010044646.1:0-10136 GCA_016164225.1 Gammarus roeselii
AAGAGGTACTCTTGGTTTAAACCAGAGAATGCCGTTTCTTACCCTGAGGCCTTGAGGCAAGTAACCAACAAATTTATCCGCCCTTTTCTAGCTTTGCTGCAGTGACAGCGGAGATACCCATGACCAGTGTCCCCCCTAGCCTACAACGCGATGCCCCTTCCCATCCACGAAGTCGGGGAAGCGCGCGACGACGGTCACCTGGACTACCCGATTACTCGAAAATCCTATTAAAATGCCTCCTGTCACTCCCAAATCGTCCCGGCCCTCATTGGCTGATCGACGCGCGATGGGAGTCCCAGATCTTGATCTGGACGACGATGATGATCCGACCGGAAATGACCCTGCGTTGACTCATGACCAGAAAAGAAGCTCTAGTAATGCTCGCCGAGCCCGACCGACTGGTCGTGAGTGATATTTGTGTGCGGGAACGATATTGAGCAAGACCACATCAATTCAACCTTAGATTGATACACTCGTTATTCAAAGGAACATTAGAAGATATCGTGCTAACTATGCTGAACTACTGAAATTAACCCAAACGCATAACTCAATGGTGGTGTGTCTCCAAGAAACTCTCCTGGGGCTGTCCAAATCATAATTTCCTAGTAGGTATAAAGCCCACTTTGTCTTATCCACTGCCGAAGCTCGACCGGGCACAGGCCTAGCCACAATATTAAATCAAGCAGTTACATGGACTCCAATCCCTCTACAAACAACTCAACAAGCTCAGGCCCACAGAGTGGGCCTTAAACGACCCATTACTATTTGTAACCTGTATATTTCTGCCAATGAATTTTCATGCGCACTACTCGTTAACCTCGTTGGTCTACTAGCTGTGCCCTACCTTCTTGTGGGTGATCTTGTAGGGAGGAAGACACAACTGATGGACGGGGAGGACACGTCGAAAAATTCTTCCTATTTTCCGATATTGCACTCCTTAGTACTGGAGAACTGACGCACCTCCATACCCAGACAGCCTCATTATCGACTATGACTTATCCTTCTGCTCCCCAATCCTCTCCGCAGACCTTGCCTGGCAAGTGCTGGTGGAGCCCTACGGAAGTGACCACTTCCACATCACCATCATTACTCTCCACCGTGAAGATCATTTCCACCACTCGCCGATACATAAGGCGCAAAGCCAACTGGCAATTGTTCACCGCTTACACAACAACACCCTTCCCACCTCAGAATATATCCTGTTACTATATTATAGACAAGTTTAATGATATCCTCCTTCACGCTGCAGACCGTAGCATCCCTATAACCAAGGGAACACCGCATAAAATTAGAACACCTTGGTGGAATCACCTCTGCGAAATAGCAAATCGGCAACGAAAGCGTGCACAATCGTTACCAGCGCACCAAAACTGAATTAGGTGAGAAACTGCAAAAGCACAAAATACCTACTTCCTATCCCGAAAAGAATCAGGAGAGAACTTCGTATCATCCATTATTGTGAAGACACCCATGTCTACAGTGTGGTCCCGCATACGAAAAATTAAGGTAAAGTATTGTCCTCATCCTCTCCAACCCTAAGGAATGAAGGGGGGATGAACGACCCACTCCGACCCGCAGGAAGTCTCGGAACTCTTTGCAACACACTACTCTTCAGTTAGCTCAGATTCTGTTGCTAAATGTTTGTGAGATGTTCGATTCTTGTTTGTTACCACTAAACATTGCTTAACAAAATGATCTGGATTTCACAGCAAATCATCCAGTAGCTTGATATGAATTAATCACTGTACGCGAAATCATCGGTCCATTTCGCGCTTCCAGCCCCTCTGATCCTGGCAAGGATCTAATTTCCTACGAGATGCTCCGCCACCTACATCCCTCGGCACTCACTCACTTATGTTTTATTTACAACACAGTCTGATCTACCCACTCTTATCCCGAGCGGTGAAGGGAGGCAGTGGTTCTTTTCTTTGTCACGCCTGGCAAACCTACTGATGAATTGTCGAGCTACCGCCCTATAGCTCTTACATCATGTGTAGCAAAGATTCTGGAGAAGATTGTGAATGTCCAACTGACCCGGCATCTTGAAGCAAACTTGCTGATCTTCCCATTACAATTCGGGTTTAGAAAGATGTTATCAGCGCAAGATGCCTTATTATGCTTTGTGACGGACATCCAACGTGCCTTGGACCTTAAACAACACACTGTCTGTGTTTCTTTTGGTCTTCAGAAAGCCTATATACGACACAACCTGGCGTTATGGCATCCCTCGAGAGATCCGTCAGATGAGACTCCGAGGTCACTTGGCATTTTTAATTAGGAATTTACTCCGCCGGAGAGTCTTCCGGGCCAAAATCTGCAATCACCATTCAAACATTCATAGATATGATAAGGGGGTACCTCAGAGTAGCGTACTCTCTATTTGCAATTGCTATTAATGGGATCAGGGGAGTGGTCCCACCCTCCGTGAAAGATTATTTGTACGTTGACGACTTTATGATAAACGCATCTGCGCCAGCTGTGTCCTAACGCAAATTGCAAAGTGTAATTGCTCAGGTGGTGGCTTGGACAGAATCTAAAAGTTTTATTATCCTCCGAAGCAAAACATGTGCACTTCATATCCATCGGTCCTGCACATACACGGGACCAGACGTCAGACTCAACGGAGAAATTATCTCTTTCCTACCTACAGTCCACTTTCTAGAGCTTATATTCGACCAGAAACTAACCTTGAAGTAACATGTGCAGCAGCTTAAGATTGACTGCTTACAGCGATCGATCATTCATCGGATTGCATCGCACTTCATCTGGGGTGCAGAGAGCACAACATCATTACGCCTTTACCGAGCTATCATCCGGTCCAAACTGGACTATGGGAGTGTTGTCTACGGCTTCTCAACACCAAATACTCTGAAAAAATTGGAACCCGTTCAAAATGCTGCCCTTTGCGCCTGTACTGGAAGTTTCCGCTCCTCCCCTATTGTCAGCCTTCTTTGTGAAACTGGCGAACCTAGTCTTGCCCTGCGACGAGAACAAATCAACCTCAAATTCTATTTCCATATTTTGCGCTCGCCCCACCTCCCCTATATGTACCACAATCCTACAGCTCTATCCCAATCTGGCTCCCTCTTCGAGCTTCTCACTGTTGAGCTTGGGCTGCCACGCATCACGGTGGACCCTCTTCCGCGAGATGCTGTTCCAATCTGGCATATACCAGAAAATATGCTTTGCTCTCACCATTTTTCTGACCGAACAGCAGATGTTGCACCCCAGAATCTTCGAGTCATCTTTATAGCCCACGCAAAGACTCATCACGCTGATAGCTTGCACATCTAACACCGATGGATCAAAAGACGACGATGCTGTGGGCTTTGCAGCGGTACTCCACGGGTGCGTCGTAGCTAGGAGACTCCCGTCATCAGCGTTAGTTTTCACTGCTGAACTCACGACCATTGCCGACGCCCTCTTGGCGGTTGATACTCTCCCAGATGCCAATATCTCAATATTTAGTGATTCGCTTAACGCGCTTCAAACCCTAGAGATCTTCAACAATTGCCACCTTGTTGTTTCAGCAATCTTGCGCTGGTTTGTGCGATTGTCCTCCAGGAACGTGATCGTTTGTTTGTGCTGGGTTCCGGGCCACTGTTTGGTGGTGGGCAATGAGCAGGCGGATGAAACGACGCGAAGAGCTGCAGCGGCACCTGACTCAGCATATAAAGACTTTTACCCAGCGATTAAAAGAGCTGTGCGAAATAAGTGGAACATGAAATGGTCTGATGTTCCTATGAGAAATAAATTGCGTACTATTAAAGACACACCCTGGGTCTCTTCAAGCAACCGATCTCGACGGACTGAGAAAACTCCATGCCGATTGAGAATTGCACATAGCAGACTAATGCACTGACACCTAATGAAGCCGTCGCCACCCTAATACTGCATGGACTGTTTAGTCCTTCTTACAATAGCCCATGACTTAGCAGAGTACCCAACCTGGACAGAATGTCAACGCACATACTTCATCAGGAGCCTGTTCCCGGACCTTCCTAATACACTCCGCCTAATGCTTACTTAGTTCCCTCAGAGGCAATCCAGAGCAGAACAGCTTCTCAGCCACCTTCGAGAAACCAACCTCTTAGCTGAAATCTGATTTGTTGTGAATTGATCGCACCTAATATTACTAACTGATAGACTCCTACTTCCCAGAGGACCACCGTTTTCTTTGCTCACGGAGAGTAGGACGCATTTGTGACCTCTCCCTATAAACAATAGTGACCTGAGCATACCACGAGTCGAAGCAATCCCGGAGACTGACGATGACTGAATGCAACACTGGCTGCTAGTTTGACGTTCGGTACCAGAAGGACATTGACTCCAGTGCACTAAAAAGCCTTGACACTCTAATCTGATCTACATCTTAGTTGCTTTGATTTGTCGAGACAAAACGCATTGAATAGATTGCACGAGTGGTGAATTAAAACACAGACAGACCTCTCTCATAGCTACGGATTGCAGTACTTCTCACACTGAAGATATGTGAATCCTATAATAAAGATCATAAAAGTTACTAGCTACATGGTTGACTGTCTGAAAATGTTTGGGAGATGTTCGATTTTTGTTTGTGATCATACCCACAGTAAACACTATAAACTGAAACAGTTTATCAGTGGATTGGTTTATTCCATTATTCTTTTTGTTCAATTTTTGAAAATGCCCAACATTGGTGATGTGTCTCTCTTGACCGCGTCCGCCACTTGTCTGTGCAGCCGCCCGTGGAATCCAAGGGTTTGTTGTCGGGCGACAAGCCTCTGGAGACGCAACGCGTCTCCGACCCTATCAGCCCCGTGGCTGAAACCCACCCACAGTCAACTTTCAATGGTTTGTATCACTCGATTTAAACTTGTCTTCATAAAATGGGTTAGATTCTTGGATACACTGATGAAATATTTTTGGTTTGAGAAAACGATAGCTGTACCACTTTATGATCAAAAACATCAGGTGTTCTTTGTGGCTTTAAGCTACTCCCGTAATTTCTCCCTAGTCTAATGTATGCTGATGCCACTGTTGAAAAGATTAGTAACCAGCTAATGCTTCTTCATAATGTAGCTATTCCTTTTAATGATCATTACTAGTTCCTAGTTCGCTTATTGTGGTGAGGTGATAGTCATCTTTTTGCTCTGGCTAAAGATCACGTGACTAGTTGCTTGTTATTCAAACAATTGGTAAATTCTTGAAGCGTTATCCAGCTAAGACGTGTCATGCTCAAGAAGTCTGTAATAAACACGGGATCTCAGAAATGCTGGGAGAATGGCTGGGCCTAATTTAGAAGCCCTATTTCTTTTTGTTCAATTATATACCGTAGGTCCTTTAATTCGTTTTTTATTAGTTAACAGCTATTCAGAGTTGAAGAAGAAATGATCAGTTAATAATTTCACGAAAACATCACCGATTACCAACTGACAGATTTTTAACTATTTCTAACCGGCTATTTAAAAAATATATAATATTAAAAGAGTGCACGTATTTCTAATGATAGCACTAAATGAAGTTGCTCTGTGCAGATGGTGACTCGCCTCGCCCTCAGCGCGCCTCTCCTCATCAACTCTCCACGTCGCCTCGACCAAACCCCGCATCAAACCGCCCTCAACGCGCCCCCCAAGCCGTACTGGAGAGTGACGATAACGACAGTGACGACTACTTCTATAACGACAACGCCAAGAGGAAGAAAACAGGTGGTGCCTCCTTCGGCAGCGACAGCGAGGACGGCATCAATAACGTAAGCGGGCTGAGAGGGTATGCAGGAAGCTCCCGAGGATCTGATTAATACTGGCTAGTTCAAAAATATTTTACTTGAGCACTCGACCAATTTTGTTTTTATTAAGAAAATCCAGTTCGTTTACATCATCGTGTATACAAATCTGCCATCGCGAGACTCGGCCTTACGTTCAATTTAGTTTGTTTCAACTATTCGTTTATGATCTGCCATCGCGAGACTCGGCCTTACGTTCAATTTAGTTTGTTTCAACTATTCGTTTATGATCTGCCATCGCGAGACTCGGCCTTGCGTTCAATTTAGTTTGTTTCAACTATTCGTTTATGATCTGCCATCGCGAGACTCGGCCTTACGTTCAATTTAGTTTGTTTCAACTATTCGTTTATGATCTGCCATCGCGAGACTCGGACTTGCGTTCAATTTAGTTTGTTTCAACTATTCGTTTATGATCTGCCATCGCGAGACTCAAGTGATGCGCTACATTCCGTTTGTTTTGAACCCTCCATCGTTTGCTGTTTAGGGTAATTGGTAGGCCTCATTAGAACTAAACTGTTCCTTGGTAATCCTCCGATATCAATAATAAAATGGAATGCTACTTCAGAACACAAAAAGGGTGATATTTTGCTAGGAGACAGCTACGGTATTGTAACCATGTTTAACTTGAGCAGGAACACAAAAAAGTTGTGATATTTTGCTAAGAGACGGCTACAATATCATAACCAAGTTTAAACTTTAGCAGGAACACACAAAAGTAGTGATATTTTGCTAGGAGACAGCTATGTTATTGTAACCAAATTTAATTTTTCCCTGTTTAGGCTAAGTATTGTTTTTCCTTATTTAAAGACATCGGTATTCTTATTGCCTTTTTGTACAACGCATGATGGTACAATTTGTTCCCTTGCCAGTCTGTGGAGTTGCACTGCTCTGTCATTGGGCACAGTGCAGTCTTCTCTATCATTTGTGCTCAACGACTGGTTTTTATACCAATTGCTAAGTAGTTGTGCAGACACTTTAAGTTCTGTTCATTGACAGAAAATATCTATAAAAGTGACGCCAATTTCCGCTTTTTTTTCTATTAGCTAAATAGTTGGAATCGTATTGCTGTAGTTAGCCTCTTTTTTAAATTAAATTTCGGCTCATTAACCCCATATAGGGACTGTAGCGACTTATTCAGAAAACGTTCCCAAACAGGTAACATCACACAAGATAAGAAAAAGTTATTTCGACGAGCTTTTTGAATGTTGATAATAATTTTGGTTTTTGGCAAATTAGTGTTTTGGGTCTCGTTTCAAAAGTGTCTCCTCAAGCTTGCAATAATTTTATCATACATGCAAAATTCTTGCATGTCCTTGTCTCCAGCTACGCTGTTGACAATATTCACTGACGCTGATTGTTTTTTGACTATTACTGTACCTACACGATACAAGTCTGTGTGTGGGGACCATGGAACTATCCAGGGATTATTTTGTCTTGTGTTTTCCTTGTACAAGGCTCTAGCTACCGCAGATCATTCAAACTCGAATTTAGTCTCTGTTGAGATGAAACAGAATATGTTCCTATGAAATTATAAATCATACCATTGCCGCTAATTTGGTAAAATGATCTCTCATTTTTTTCATAAAAAGATGTGTTCTTCAAAGAGGCGCGATGCACTGTAATTGGGAATTTTGAGCATTGTCCTTGACATTCTTAGCCATAGGATCTCATCCTACAATCGGTGACATTGACAGAGATGTCTGATCTCATCCTAACGCGTGGTAGATTTTACATTTAAATTATACACTCTTTACCAGTATTCTCGCTACCTTTCCTCTTCCCCATAGTGCTAATTGCGTTGCACAGTTCATCTCACCGCGTGTTGTGTGATGATTGATCTTATGCTCGTGACGTCAGTCTGATTCATCACCGCTTCCATTAACACTTCATATTAGTGTTCTGCAAAATACAGCAATACTACAGTGTTCTGCAAAATACAGCATCCACATACATTCTCAGAGTATTTCAACCTGAGCCTATTGGTGGAAAGTGGACAGAGTAATTATTTTTTATCTAGTTTCCCAATTTACCTAACATTGCATATTAGGTACTTAGACCGCGGTCTTGAGACGACCGGAAATTGATGGAGAGTTCGGTGCGTCAGACTGACACTGAAGTCTACAGAATATTTCAACTTGTGATTGGCCCGCATTCTAAAGAGGGTGAATTCCTATTATTAAGCATTTAAGATTTGTTCCCAACATAAATTTCTCCCATTTCTGGTGATCTTCGTTCATTTTTGGGATAATTAACGAGAGTTATTGTTGGCTGTATGAGGGTGTTGTTGTCCCAACTGTGCTCTACGGAGCTGAGGCTTGGGGGGTGAGAGTAGAGGAGAGAAGAAGGTTGAATGTTTTCGAGATGAAATGTCTGAGGAGCATTGCTGGAGTAACGCTGAGAGACCGGATCACCAGCGATATGGTGCGAATCAGAACAGGGATAGTAAAGAAGTTGGAGGACAGTGGATTCGCGTGTGCTGAGATGCTTTGGGCACATGGAGAGGATGGAAGAAGGGAGATTGGTGAAGAGGGTGATGAATGCGGAGGCGTGTGGTCGAAGGCCTAGAGGTAGACCGAAGTTTGGGTGGATGGATGGTGTGAAGCAGGCGTTGGGAAGGAGAGACATGAATGTGGAGGAGGCGAGAGAGCGTGCAATGAACAGGCGTGAGGGGAGAATGGTTGTGAAAGGTTGATTTTGACGCTGCTCTGATGTGCTTTCTCACCCTTGGCATCCTGCTGTCGGGATGGTCGTGATGGGGGGGGGGCCCGGTCATCATGACGCGGCGAGGGTAAACCAGTGAAAACTATCGGGCCCTGCTGATGACGACGTTTCCTCGGACTGCACTCGTATGTTGAGGGAGTACCGGCCGGACTCTTCAGGTGCGCCTTGCCCTCGGCCACCCCCCTTTCTGGGGGATGCGGCCTAGTGTCTGTATCTGTATTGTTGTGACTGGGCCCCTGCTCCTCATGAGGTAGCATTTCTATTGTTTGTTAAGAAATACTCACTCCCAGACACATTCATTCTGTTGTCCTGCTGCTAAATTTCAAGGCTGGAAGTTTGCTGCCGCGGTTTCGTGTTTGTGTGTTGTATGATGATTGTGAAGTTATCCCCATATGAGCTGATGTACTGCAGGTGTTGGGTTGTGCTAGTCTGGGCAGGTCGTGCATAAAGGCCCTGTAGAGTGAAGGGGAAAGACCAAGCTCTGGGGAACACCATTGGAACTGGGTCGAAGGCTTTACTATTGTCAGTGACGCACACCAGGGTGCGTGGGGCTTCTTTTATTTCAGGCGCTATCTGTCTGAGGCTGACATTGTTGCTGTGGGTGGTGGTGCACGGATGTCGGTTTTGGGAGAGAGACTTGTGGACAGGACTAGGGAAGAGGTGCAGGAGGCAGTAGACGTGATAAAAGCAGAAAAGGCCCCTGGGTTGACGCATTGCGACTAAGTACCTGAAAAGGGGTGGAGTAAAATGTGGAATGGCTGTCGAGGCTACTGAATCAGTTTTTTTGCAACGGGCGTGGGACTAATTGAGTGTCTCAGTGCTTGCATTGTTTCGCTGTATATGGGTAAAGGAGATGAACATGAGTGCTGCAACTCGAGAGGTATCAGTTTATCATGTGTGGTCTTTAAGTTTACCGGCGAGTATTGATCGAAAGAATTAGAGAGACTGTATGAATGGCACAATTGGAGGGGTAGAATGTGTGCCGATCAGTTTTTTTGCAGTAAGACAAGTCTGCGAGGAGTACCTTGCAAAAGCAAAAACGTGTTCCGGGCCTTCATGGATTTGGAAAAGGCCTACGCCAGGCTTGACAGGGAAGCGCTGTGGAGAGTGTTGCGTTTGTAAGGAGTGGGTGAAAATCTGTTGAAAGCGGTTCAGAGCTTCTATGTTGACAGCAGAGCATTTGTCAGAGTGGGGAGCGAGGTGATTGGTTCACAATGAAAGTGGGTCTGAGACGAAGCTGCGTTATGTCTCACTGGCTGTTCAATCTCTACATGGATGGAGTGGTCAGGGAAGCGAATGCGAGTGTATTGGGTCGTGGCTTGGAGCTGTGAGGGGCAAATGGGCGGAGTTGACAGTTCAGCCAGTATCTTTCGGCGGATGATACGTCTCTGGTGACTGATTCAGAGGAAAACTCTCAGACAGTCTGAGTGTCCTCACCCAGCTTAAAACACTGCATTATGAACATCCTGTCCTACGTAAGATGCAGCACGATCTCTTTGTGATGACCGAGACGGATCAGGCAGTGGAGTTCTGCTGGATCCCCGGGCACGCGGGAATAAGAGGAAACAAACTTGCGGACTCGCTTGCTAAACTTGCATCTACTCACCAAGAACAATTTTTTGCAACACATTACCGGGACTGGTTCCCTATC
>SDVV010044647.1:0-10136 GCA_016164225.1 Gammarus roeselii
AGGTAGGGCACTATTACTCATGCTCAATATTGGACAAAGAGTCAGAGGTAGGGCACTATTACTCATGCTCAATATTGGACGAAGAGTCAGAGGTAGGGTACTATTACTCATGCTCAATATTGGACAAAGAGTCAGAGGTAGGGCACTATTACTAATGCTCAATATTGGACGAAGAGTCAGAGGTAGGGCATTATTTCTCATGCTCAATATTGGACGAAGAGTCAGAGGTAGGGCACTATTACTCATGCTCAATATTGGACAAAGAGCCAGAGGTAGGGCACTATTACTCATGCTCAATATTGGACAAAGAGTCAGAGGTAGGGCACTATTACTCATGCTCAATATTGGACAAAGAGTCAGAGGTAGGGCACTATTACTCATGCTCAATATTGGACAAAGAGTCAGAGGTAGGGCACTATTACTCATGCTCAATATTGGACGAAGAGTCCGAGGTGCCGATACAAAAAGAAAATGAGAAATCATCTCCGCTTCTTGTAGCATTTACAAGGAACATGCAGATTCGTGGAAGACAGATTCGCGAAAGACGTAGATTCGCGAGAGACAGTGTTATCGTGATAACTCAATAAACCAGTTTTCATCAACGTGACGATCATTCAAACTCGACTAAACATTTTGTAAGGCAATAGCTAATGAAGAAATTGGGACAGTGATCAAGCAGATAACGCTCATATTACACTCCACCCACATATCATTGGGCAGATGTAGAGCTTCACAACAGACTGCAAATACGGTGGTGAAGAAACTGAATCAAGGTTTCATCTATGATACCATGCTGATATATACTAGGTAGAGACATATGGTGGACGATGCACGACTTCTTCGAGCCGTGGCTGTTGTCAGGCATCATCAACATGATGCTCAGGAGCCATTAAAGCTACAATCGAAAAGCCTATGTCAGCAATTGATTAGGTCAGATCAAGTCGGGTAAAAAGCGGGGGACACAAGGGATGATTATTGGCGCTACAGCTACGATTACAAACAATTCAACGTGTACTTGCAGAAGCAATTTAAAAGCATTTTCGAAAAGTACGGGACGTTCCACAGAACAAATAAATAATTAGTTGCAGATGCTAGTCTGAATTTGGGCTGCCCTGCGTTCATCTAACAAAGTGTTCGAGTCTTACTTAGCCCGTTCGTTTACAGACACACTGACGCACACACGAAGCTGTTCGAAGTGCGTGGACGTGCATCAGAATTCAGGTAAAATTTTGGTCTCTACCAAAATCTTCCATTACAGTTGGGGAAAGAAAGGAAACAATTGAACCATCACCCCCAGGTTCCCCACTGCCAGCCTGGAAAGGAAATAAATTCTGTGTCGGTTGGAGCTATTTACTTAGCAATAGCTGGTACAGGCTGAATTTAAACAGAACTTTGGATTGTTAGAACCGGGTAAGGACAGCTGGAACAGGCTAGATATGAATAGTGTGGTGTATTAGAAAGCAGTGAAGACAGATGGTACAGGCTGGACATGAATAGTGGGGGGATTATTAGAAGCCAGTAAAGACAGCTGGTACAGGCTGGATATGTATAGCGCGGTGGATTATTGGAATACAATAAAGACAGCTGGTACAGGCTGGATATGAATAGTGTGGTGTATTATTAGAAGACAGTGAAGACAGCTGGTGGAGGCTGGATATGATTAGTGTGGTGTATTATTCGAAGGCAGTAAAGACAGCTGGTACAGGCTGGATATGAATAGTGCGGTGGATTATTAGAAGTCATTAAACACAGCTGGTACAATCTGGTTATGAATAGCGCGGTGGATTATTGGAAGACAGTAAAGGCAGCTGGTACAGGCTGGATATGTATAGCGCGGTGAATTATTGGAAGACAGTAATGACAGATGGTACAGGTTGGATATGAATAGAACTATGGATTATTAGAAGCCAGTTAAGACTTCTAATACAAGATGGACATGAATAATGTGGTGGATTATTAGAGGATAGTAAAGACAGCTGGTACAGGCTCGATAGCCATGCATAGTGCGGTGGATTATTATAAGACAGTAAAGACCCCTGGTACAGGCTGGATGTGAATAGTGTGGTGTGTTATTAAAAGACAGCTGGTAGAGGCTGGATATGAATAGTGCGGTATATTAGTAGAAGCCAGTATCTGGTACAGGCTTCCCATGAGTTGTAATGTCAAAGAAACTGAAGCCACTAGCAGTAATTACGAATCAGAGAACAGATACGGATCATGACAGCACTATGCCGCAAAAAGTAGACTATACAGATCAGGGGAGGTAGGTAATAGAAACAACGTTCCCTTACGACTTGGTAGACTAACTAGTCCATGCTGATTGGTTCAGTCTAATCAAGGAGGCTGGTTCTGGGATATTACATTCTACTTTAGTACACAAGGCCTCTAGTGTCCACCTGGGTGCTAAAGACACTTGCAACTAGACAGCACCACTCCATAGGTAGAGACAAGCTTGTACTCTAAAATTTGTCATTTTATTACCAGCGTCGTCTTCGATGTATGTTGAATATGTATACAGCGTTCATCTTATTCCTTGCTGTCTGAACAATAGGTGTTAAAAATATATCAGTATTAAAAGCGCCATTATACGAGTGAGGGACACGAATTCTCGTAGGTAAACGCGTGGATAGCAAATAAAGCGGCTGTCAAACATAAACTAACAAAAAATCCCAAGTAGTTTAAGAGGTAGCTAAGTTGAAGCAAAATTGACAGCGAAAGTTCAGAAACTTGATAAGGTAGTTGTAGAGCAAGGCTGTCTTTGGTCCATTTTCGATCGTGCGCTAAGTTCAGAGCGCACTATTCGGAATTCGTAGTTGGATCACGATTACGGAAAAATTTGCGCCGAATCGGTTCTAGCCAAAAATGTACATTATACTTTCAAATCTATAAATTTGCATAATAGTATGAACATGTTCTTAAACAGACGAACTACGTTATATCGTTCGGACAGAACACCACGCACACATACCTTATTAGTTGAAGATATTCAACCGACAAGCACCAAATAACTATCAATTTTATCTTATTACACGATAATTACGATATGAAAATCATGCACACTAAGCAAATTCGGCCTTGGCTCGTGAATTTGGGAAGGAATTCATTTTCACGTAATTGGTTATACGAGAGATGGGCTTATTGCAGCCTACGAGCGTAGGTTACCTGTGCGCATAAAAAAAGTGAACGAGCAAGTTGACCGCTGTAAAAAAAAATTGTGGGCACTTCTGATGAAATTTAAAATTCCATAACTGATATTTATTACTGATTGGAATGTCTTGAATTAAATGGACAAAAATGAGCCTAAATTCGAAACATAGAGTTCCATTAAAGGATGGCAGAACTGGAACGTAATTTTACTGTATAAAACACCCAAGTTCTAGTACCAAAAAACGGACGTCCCGGAGTCTACCCATGACATGCAATTTCCCAAGAATTCCACCTAATTACGCCAAGGTACCTACGTACGCCCTGTGGCCCGTAGGGACCCAGCGACACACGGCGAAAGATGGGTCTACACACCAACGCTCGCTCCTGTGACGTACCTCAAACAGACATGGAACATCAGCCTAATTGTCCTAACTATTATTGAAACCAAAATAGACGAGTGGAAAGTAGCGAAAGCGTCACATAAAACCCTGGCGATTACGGAGCCAGAGGGAGTAGTAGCAGCAGCACTTGCTGACACACACGCACAGCACCACGCTACACAGTCAACTGAGCCTCGAAGTCGGGAGTAACCGATAAACGCTATGGAATTGGTGGGTCGACCGACCGGCTGCTGTGGTTAGCCTACGACCCGGCTCACTGTGGCGCACTGAAGCGGGTGGGTGCAAGTTGCCATGCCCACTCATATGATATGCAAAATGTTATAGAATACACCATTGAATTATGGGTATGCAAGTATACTTGCTTGGAATGCCTCACTCACCTTCGTCCCATTTCAGAAGTATTCTGTGTGCACCACTGCCTGCTCAACTCGCGATTGGAATTCCATCCAAGATCTTTTTAAGATTTTCCCGGTATCGGACAAGTTTAGGAACAATTCATGGCATCAGCTAGTAAATTGTGATTGGGCCTGCTGTGATCAGTCAGAAGCACTCAATTTGTTTCTATTTCAAAAAATATGTTCATGTGTCACGTTTATATAATAGCATCAGTCCCATCGATGCCATAATATCATAATGACCGTGGTCAACCTGTCCTAGAACGACAGGTTTTATGACATGTGATCAATTATACTGCAAATCATCAGATTGCATCGCGAGTGTGAGAATATCATACGAATAAAAGAAACAGGATGCTAATATTAAAGGGTTACAGGCGCATTGTTGCTATATTGGTGGGTCCGGGTCAGAACCGCAGCGAGACGAGCGGGGGGGAGGTAGTCCTTTTCTCTTTTGCAGTGCATTTGTTAAAAGACTACCACTAAAGCATGGGTAAGCGCACTTATTTGTTAGGATTAGTCTCCCTTCCCTTGTGTCCAGGGCGTGCCACAGGTCCTTGGTGCGCCACTGGTCTGGAATAGGAATGTTGAGACTCTTTTGTGAGATATATTCACAGAATCTTGTTAATGAAAATTATATTGGTAGTGGAATGAACACCAATAATGCCATAGGAAAAAACTCTCAGCAATCACGGTAGACTATGACCTTTGGCTAAACTTTATCGATACGAGAATTTAGGTCAGTTGTCATCTATTTGGGGAAACTTATGTTGGCAACAAAACAATACTCATATTGGCAACAAAACAATACTCATGTTGGCAACAAAACTATACTCATATTAGCAACAAAACAATACTCATGTTGGCAAAAAACAATACTCATGCTGGCAACAAAAGAATACTCATGCTGGCAACAAAACAATACTCATGTTGGCAACAAATCAATACTCGTGTTGACAACAAGACAATACTCATATTGGCAACAAAACAATACTCATGTTGGCAGCAAAACAATATTCATGTTGGCAACAAAACAATACTCATGTTGGCAACAAAACAATATTCATGATGGCAACAAAAAAATCTACGCGTTAAATTTAAAATTACATTGATTGAAAAACTAAATTTTTCGTAAGCACAGAAACTGAAAATTAATGTTTTTCTCTAACTTCCACATTGAAAACATCTCACGGAATACACCAATAAGAAGTGTTTGAAAGCAAACTGTCTGTTTAAATTTAAATTTTCTAATTAACATATTTTCTTTCCAATTTGTTTGAACTGCTCCTCCACTTGAAGAAATGCCACTCCCTTCCCTCCTTTCCTCTCTAATTCTTGTTTTTCTGCCAACGGTCATGCAAATTATCCCCCACACCCCACACTCTCACTCGGTTCGAATTGCCTTCTTTCATTTCCCCACCCATTGATTTGGTCTTTCCCCACACGCTCTTACCTCGAATAAACAACCCCCTTCCCTCCCTTCATCAATTTGTACCCCACAACCAACATCCCCACCCTCTCTTAACTCGAATAAGCACCCCCCCCCCTCCCTTCAATAATTTGTACCTCACTACCAACCTCTCCGTTCATTCCTTCTTCGCCACCCAAATATCCATTTCTAGGGCACATCATCACAGCAGATGGCACTGACGACAAGGATGTTGCAAAGCAAACAAGGCGGCAAAATGAAGTTGGCAACATACAGATACAAAAATTCTCGTTTGCACCAAGGGAGCAAACGTTTGCACCAAGGGAGCAAAATCCAGCTCTTCAAATCACATTGCTACCCGATTTATTGTAATGCACTGTGGAGAAAATACTTTCAATATAGCGTGAGGAAATTGACAGTGAGTTATAATGACACATTTAGACGACTGATGCAGGTCCCTCGCTCGACGTCAGCGAACAGGGTTTGTGCTGAAAATCAATCAGATCACATCAAGGTACTGTTCCGTAAAGCGGCACACAGCCTTTTGACTCGAGTTATGAACTCCCCAAATGAAATCCTCGTAGCAATCTGCTCTGGTGATGCGCTCGCTGCCTCGTCATTGTTAAGGCGATGGAGAGAATTACTAGACACATAGGCAGGATAGAGTTGTATGCCGTAACTTATTCTTAGTTGTGTGTGGTAATTCTATAACTTTGTTCTCATTGTAACCCTAAAATAAGATGTCTCAATTGTCGCAATTGTCTCAATTGTCTCAATTGTCTCAATTGTAATGTCGGTTGTTAATAAAACTTTTATTATTAATATTATTATTATTAACCTCTCTCCTTCACTCCTTTCTCAAAGTATTGCTCCTATTCATCCCACCATTAATTAGTGCCAACCACGCCCAACTCTAATACCCCTCTACCCCATTATGCAGTTTTTCCCACCTTTGTTGCCTCCATCAATGTGCACTCTCCTCACTCCCTCTCCGACACTGCCCTGATGGCGATATCTGCTGTCTCCTCTACCACAACATGCAGTTCTTTCCCACCTTTGTTGCCTCCATCAATGTGTACTCTCCTCACTCCCTCCCTGACACTGCCCTGATGACCATGTCTGCTGTCTCCCATAATTCCAAGTGTTTAACCCGGTGTTATCAACACAATTTATTTTCGTCATCAGTGTTTTCCCATCAATTGTAAACAATCTAAGAGGGATCAGGTACAGATACTTGAGCCAGAACACTGTTTGAATATTACCGTACAGTAGCTAAAGAAAATTCGTTCATGGTTTATCTACAACCGAAAAAGCAAACTCGACTTTTCCCAAGTGGAATTTAACTTCATAGAAAATATTCAGACGGTAATATATCTCAACAAGGCTTCATAATTTATAGTATCCACTACATTCCCGGTAAGTTCAAATGTTGTGCCAAAAATGTACTTGATTTCTTTTCTTAATCTGCAATCATAAACAAAGCCACAAAAAATAATTTTCTACCGTGAAATTTTATTTAATGTGAATTTTTATTACGGTAGGCATACATGGACAAAGCTTCTTAACAAGTTCAAGACCAAACAAATTTTAATTAAGTTCAATTGCATCGCGAAAAATCATCAATCGAGATTTGTTTTAGTCGTAAATCGTTAAGGTATTTTCTTTCGCAACTGTACTGCATATTAGTAAATTGTAGGGGAGGGCTGCTGCGCTCTCCTTTGGCCAATATAAACTAACAAGTTATTAGATCGGGGAAACTAACAGTCCAGATTAAACTGCCTTCATATGAATTAATGCACGTCGCGTCCATAGAGTTGTGTTACAACTTTAGTCCAACTCTCAATTGTTAACCCGAATGGTTCTCCAACTTTCACGACAGCCTGCGCGAAGATTTTCAACCATGTAGGCACCATCAGAAGCACTGAACAGAATGGTCCTATATTATTTTATGCATCACTCAAAAATAGTAATGGATTTTCCGTTCCCTTTACCCTACAAAGAGCGCCTTTCAAATCATCTCCAGCGAGCAAAACAATCCAATGGTATGTGTGTATGGATGTATATCTGTGCGGCACATATTTTTCATTTTCCTCTCGGGTTCGAGGGTGGAAATCTAGTCGTCCCTCTAACTATGAGAAGCAAAACAGAAGTGGTTTGCCATGAATGCCCAATGGAAGGTCCGGGATGCTGAGGTATGCAGGGAGAACAACAGTTCAAGCCGAGCTCCAAAACATGAATCAAAAGCAATAGAGGAGCTACGCTGTCAGTGTGGAAGGAGGAGGAACCGAAGAAGGAAAGAAAAGGGTTAATAGGAAGGCGAAGCAGGAATGAGGCATAAATCGTGCACCAATTTTGCAGACGCGTGCATAATAGCAGTAGGTATTAATACATAAGCAACAGAGCGGTAATCATTTCAACGAGGTACTGTTATGAAAGAAAACAGCGTCAAGCATTGCAACGAGGTACTGTTACGAAAGAAAACAGCGTCACTTATTGCAACGAGGTACTGTTACGAAAGAAAACAGCGTCAATCATTGCAACGCACTACTGTTACGAAATAAAACAGCGTCAATCATTGCAACGAGGTACTGTTACGCAAGAAAACAGCGTCAATCATTGCAACGTGGTACTATTACGAAAGAAAACAGCGTCAATTATTGCCACGAGGTACGGTCACGAAAAAAAAACAGCGTCAATCATTGCAACGAGGTACTGTTACGAAAGAAAACAGCGTCAATTATTGCAACGAGGTACTGTTACGAAAGAAAACAGCGTCAATCATTGCAATGAGGTACTGTTACGAGAGAAAACAGCGTCAATTATTGCAACGAAGTACTGTTACGAAAGAAAACAGCGTCAATTATTGCAACGAAGTACTGTTACGAAAGAAACCAGCGTTTATCGCTGCAACGAATTATTCATTGAAAACTGAATTATTCATCGGAACGAAGTACTGTTACGAAAGAAAACGGCACTAATCATTGCAACGAGGTACAGTAACGAAATAAAAAAATTAATCTTTTCAACGATGTACAGTAACGAAAGAAAACTCGCTGGCATTTGAAGATTACCCAATTTGTAAAACAATGCCGTTTCATCGCACACCGCAATAATACCGTAACAATTAATACCGTAACCATATTACCTTAACTACTAGAAATACTAAATCAATACACTCGTTAGATAGAAGGTTACTTTGTTATAGAGTAACTATCACCGCCATTTTTGCATTGTGCAGAGTTGAGATGGATGCAGGAATATAAACCTATCAATCATGACGGTCCAAAAGCAATCCTTCAGGGTAATGTTTCCAGTCCACAACTGTATTTCGACTACCCCATAATTCAGTCGACTCGTTGCTCTCAAGGTAATCTTTACAGTGTAATTGTCATACGGAGATTTTGCTTTTCCATAGCGGGTTACAGCGTAGCTGCCACCTGATGACCTCTTTAACCCACTGCGCTTCAGGCGATCCTATAGCGGGTTACAGTGTAGCTGCCACCTGATAGCCTCTTTAACCCACGGCGCTTCTATTGCGGGTTACAGCGTAGCTGCCACCTGATGACCCCTTTAACCCACGGCGCTTTCGTAGCGGGTTACAGCGTAGCTGCCACCTGATGGCCTCTTTAATCTACGATGCTTCTATAGCGGGTTACAGTGTAGCTGCCACCTGATGGCCTCCTTAACCCACGGAGCTTCCATAGCGGGTTACAGTGTAGCTTCCACCTGATGGCTTCTTTAACCCACGGCGCTTTCATAGCGGGTTACAGTGTAGCTTCCACCTGATGACCTCTTTAACCCACGGCGCTTCCGTAGCGGGTTACATCGTAGCTGCCATCTGATGGCCTCTTTAACCCACGGCGCTTTCATAGCGGGTTACAGTGTTGCTGCCACCTGGTGGCCTTTTTATCCCACAGCGCTTTTGGCGCTTCCATAGCGGGTTACAGCGTAGCTGCCACCTGATGGCCTCTTTAACCCACGGCGCTTCCATAGCGGATTACAGTGTAGCTGCCACCTGATGGCTTCTTTAACCCACGGGGCTTTTGGCGCTTCCATAGCGGGTTACAGCGTAGCTGCCACCTGATTGCCTCTTTAACCCACGGGGCTTTTGATGCTTCCATAGCGGATTACAGCGGAGCTGCCACCTGATTGCTCTTTAACCCACGGGGCTTTTGGCGCTTCCATAGCAGATTACAGCGTAGCTGTAACCCGAGCCCATTTTCTTCTGTGGAGTGTAAGCTTTGTTCATGATCTCTACTCTGAGCATGTAATGGGTTATGTTCTCTGCTCCGTAGATGAGCCTTTGTAGTATAGAAACAGTTGACAGATGTGGTAGTAAAGGGTTCAAGTATTTCAAGTGTGATTCAAGTAATACAACCGCACCGAACCATTCCTACTTAATACCTATTGACAAAATGTAAACCAATCCTATACACACTTGAAGTTCAGTGTTGAGATGGAAATTGTAATTCATTGTGATTGTAGATGGAGATTGTAATTTATTTCCTGAGCAGCAATCTTCTACGAAAGCGTATCTCATACTATCGTGAGCTAACCGGGACGTTGCCTCTAGTATCAGCGACAACAGTAGCAGCTCTCTATAGTGAATGCGACAGTAGCAGCGCTCTATAGTGAATGCGACAGTAGCAGCGCTCTATAGTGAATGCGACAGTAGCAGCGCTCTATAGTGAATGCGACAGTAGCAGCGGTCTATAATGAATGCGACAGTAGCAGCGCTCTATAGTGAATGCGACAGTAGCAGCG
>SDVV010044648.1:0-10136 GCA_016164225.1 Gammarus roeselii
ATATTATCCCGTTGTTTGGTACAAGAGATTATATGACAATGTCTAAGAAATTGAAATTATGTACTGTCGTTTATTTACGTTGCAACGTCTATGTTGCATATTTTAACAATTTTCAACATAGGAATACGTTGCCGAAAAGTCACACTTGAATTTGAAATGCCCATTTGAATACATTTCACATCAACAAGTAGATTTCACCACTATTACGCCACCACGGTTGAACACTGAATTCACATAGCTTGTCAGTCCTGCACAGCTAGATATAGTATTCAAGTATATACGTCCAATTAGTAGGTGAATTAGGTAATGCTGCCATAAGTTGCTTAAAAGATGCAGCATTATGTGACACCAGTACAAGATTCATGTAAAGAGTGCAATTGTTTCTGTATTGTGCATACCTTGTCTAGCAGCTAATGTTTGGCGTTGCACAACCAACAGTAGCTGTTCTACCTTTGACGTATGAGTAAATGCTGCTGAATACTATCTAATCACAGTTGGAGTCACTGCTGCTGCACTCACTCATTAGAAGCAATGGTGCAACTGGCGGGAGCCGCAGCCTCTATCTGGACGTATTTGAACTAACTTGCAGCGTTGCAGCCGGTTGCGTGCTCTGATTGGCCCAAATGGAAGAGACGTGGCACGCGGGGGGAACGATATTCTTAGACTAGCTTAAGTTAGTCAAATCGACTAGGTCATTTCTCTGAGTGTGGTAGGCAGCATAGCGATGCTTGTGCGGTTTCAGCGTTAACTCTAGAGTAAGTAAGTTCATTCTACGGATAATAGCACACGTGTGTCTGAATTGCCGGAATTAGTATAACATAAAGTGGATAATTATCCTCGTAATCCTGATTTTTTTGACATAAAATCTTGTGCATTGTCCTCCCCTCGTCTTAGTATATTTTTCATAGCGGAATTTAAGCAAACATTGCGCAGTATACTGTCACTGCATGTACAGTAGAGATCGAAAATTCGTTTATGGTTAGTCTGTAGCCGAAAGACGAATTCGACTTTCCTCACGTGGAATATAACTTCATATTGAACATTCTTACGGTACTATGTGTGGATGAAGCCTCTTAATACGTAATATTAATCAAAATTGTGATGATTTCAAATATAGAGCGCAAAATGGACATCGAAGATTTCACTTAGTTTTAAATCATAAACGAATTTTCGTTCGCTACTGTACCTTGAATAAAAACTTAGATTGAAATTGCACGGAAGCCCATCGTCTCTGCGTGCATTAACGCCGGATGCACTAAATTTGCCCATGCATGAAACTTTTATTACCCATCACATACAACCTGATGACTTAATTCAAGTTGTAATCCTTTGGAAGATCATATGTGCCTTATGATAAAATAAAAGTGTTTTAAATGCCTTGAAGTAACTTACTTCTACGCTGCGAAGAACCATACTTCAAATGTACAGCAACAAAAGAACACCAAGAGCCGGCGATTTCTAAGGAGTGAATTCCTTTAAATTGACTTTATTGTAATTATAAATAGATGAAACCAAGTTTCTTTGGAATGTCTGTATTTCATCCAGTCCTGACATGTCTCATACCAGTATAGGTTTCTCCTATCAAGAGTTAGAGTGCAAAGAATTCATTATTCCCTACCTATCCTTCAGTATTTCGGTCCTCCACATGGCCGCCGCCATTTGTCTGTGGCCGGTGGCTTGGCGTCACTCGCTAGCGTTCATAAAACTGGCTTTGCCCTCTTCACATACACAACCTCCTTGATACAACCTCGCTGGTCCTGACTGGACGTGAGTTTAGTGTAGGACTGACTGTCGTATGTAGAGGTTGTGTTGATGACAGCGCGCTCACCCTGATACGTCGCGGCGTATAAGTTCCAATAAAACTTTTACTATAGAGCTTATTATTCTTATTTCCTTCGCAAGATCTTATCTATTGAATTTACTACAGGCAGGAGAGATTCAGGCTATATAGGATGACTGAAGGTCAGATACCTAGTCCTAATTAAAATCTTGGTTTAAAAGACCTACAGAAGTGGCAATGCGGGACTCCGTCGAAATGCCTCGTGGCATGCCTATTAGGGTTAATGGTAAAAAATCAGGGTGGCTGGAATGTCAAATTTTGAAAATACCTGGAAATTTGAGAGCAACAGTTTCACCATTCCTGCGACTTTGAGAGGGAATGAGAGCTGGGAAATATTTGACTTCCTGTATCGAGCGTGCTTTTGTAAGGAAGTAATGTATGAGAAAGTTTGAAATCCCTTCGTCAGCTTCAGATTTTCTGTGGAGAAAACCATGATAAGTACGGTTACCTCTTTCAGTTGGACCATTTCTAGTATGATGGTATGGAGTAGTGAGTTGACGATCGATGCTTGAAGTTTCAAGAAAATTTTCCAATTCCAAAATGATGGACTCAGGACCATTGTCGGACAAAATATTTGAATACATTTTCGGCAAAAATAAAAGATAATTTGATTAGACAGCGCACTGCTGCCCGTAATTGATTTTGTTTCTAATTGGAACTGCCTATACATACCTAGTGTAAGGGTATACTACCACCAGGCAGCCCACGCACCTCTGCCTAGTTCTAGGCGGGGCTTTTGGTTATGTTCATGGCAGTAGATATTAAAAATGGCCAACAGACTCAAAGCCTTACCGACCAATTAAAGATCTTCATGGAAGTTATTGCTTATGAAAATACTATCATCTATGTATTCGATGATTTTGTTGGATGTACACAAACTCATTACCGCTTGGATCACGTTTAAGCCACGAACTAATTCCAACAGAGTTAAAATATATTACCCTTAACTGGTAATAATCATTGCAAACGCGAATGGAATCATCTTTCCTACGAACAGGAACTACTGGAGAAGAGCAATGAGACGTATTCGTTTCTATTAGACCTAAAGGATTTAGGTAATAGAATTGTCTTTCGATTTCGTCAGAAATAGTAGTTGGGAAATGTCGAGGTCTACGAAAATATGTGCCTCATCGTACAACTTAATCCAGTGCTTGGTCATACAAGCATGGCCAATATCTTCATCATCATGACACGTTCATGAGAAAATTTCATCAAAATTTTATAATCTTGTAACCTATCTGATTTGGTCAAATTAAGTGAGGGGAACCGATCTGCGTCCCAGAGACCAAGACTGTACCTGACTCAGGCAATTGCAACAACGACGAGACAAAACCTGTTGGCGCATCCTTTTTCAACTTTGCGTCGTCATCATTCGCAATTAACCACAAATGCTTAGCTTTCTAATTTACAATGCCCATACTTCCCTGCAACCTGTCTAGGAAATTTAGTCTGATTTCCATCATCTGAATATAACAGCATATCGTCCGATAAAACACTAACCTCAGAAATATATACATGACTGACTGTGTGGTATCAGAGAAATGCGGTAAATTGTGAAAAACTTTTTCATATATGACACCGGTTTGCTGGAAATACAAATCTATCGTTCCAAAATCGGGAAAACGTTGATAAATTTGTATCAAAGGCACT
Organism: Gammarus roeselii; assembly: GCA_016164225.1. Lineage (NCBI taxonomy): Eukaryota > Metazoa > Arthropoda > Malacostraca > Amphipoda > Gammaridae > Gammarus > Gammarus roeselii. The sequence continues at coordinate 3,491 of SDVV010044648.1, forward strand.
TCAATCTATACTATTGTTTTTCGAAATCTACGCCTAACACGTCAGCAATTCACGATTTAAATTATTGGGAAATACAACAAACTCACAATCATGCAATGAAACACATGAATCTTGACTGAAGCTGTTCAAAACACTACTTTATTATTGGCTTGGTTGTCAATGCTCTGAATATTTCTATCACCAGTTTCTGAACAGGACAAATTTAAATTTCCTGAAGCGCTAGAGATTATTAACTTTTTAGAGGTCTAACTTTTTACAGGGCTAATTTATATATCTTGAAATGCTAGATTTTATTAACTCTAGCCTTAACTATAAGAAACTGAGAGTGTGTCCTTATTTTATTTATTCGTTTCCCTGGAATTATCGCTTTCAGCCTACACAATGATCCGCAGCCTACTGCACCAGTGCGGCCCACACGCCTCTAAACTCATGGCGACTCTGCCACCATGGATGGCAATGTCCATGCCACCTCGAATGATGACACTCTGGCTACCGTGAATGGAGCCGCCTACTAGGGCGGTCCGCTGCATGGTCGGTGACCGGTTCTTGCATGGAGTCGTCCGCTGGTATACTCTGTAACATGATCAGGTAAGATATTCTTCCTCCTCAATTGTCTACAGTATCCGTGAATATTTTGATGACTATGATAGCAGTAAAAATGTCTGTTTGGTCTCAATCGCTGAAAGGAAGTTTTAGAGATGATGGTGTATCATTGTACCCGGATGGTTCACCTCTGCCAAATTGCTTTACCTATTTAAGGGTTCTTCTCTGCTAGCTTGGGTTAACGTTGCTGTTGTTGTCGTCCTCTCATTTCGTCTGACCCGCACCCATGTCTCCTAACATCTGCAACGTCCATGTATATTAGTTTAATTAGCAAAATGAGAGAAAAGTGTTTTCAATCTCCATGTAGATAGGTTTAATAGACATGATGGAAAAAGTTTCGCATCTTCCATATCCTGTTTTCGGCGTAATCATCAAATACGATCAGTTTTAACGGATTTAGATGGCCCGCCGCTCGGGCATCGGCAGTTAGCCACATAATAAACGGGAAAATCGAGTATCTCTCCGGTGGGTGTTATGTCTCCATATGAGTCCAAAGAGCAACCTATTTTGTAAATTACTGTTAGACATAGACTTGTTTACATTAATGGATAAACATACATATAACGATATAATTAATGGTTCGTGAGGGGGAATTCATGAATTTGAATTACTTCGGCTAATTGTATTATGAAATCGTTTGGTGACATATTGCTTCGTTGAAGACTTAGGAGATGCAATTGACAAAACTTGAACAATAATTTTCTGTTTATACTAACTATAAACAAATTTCGGACGGCTGCGTATCGAGTTGGATACATCGCCTTTATTATGTCGCAAAGGTTCACTCTTTACGAAGTCAACTTGGCCTATTTATTAGAATCGTGTCACACTTACCAACATGACCATAATTACTCTTTGGAAGCAGAAATCAAGAGAATTTGTAGAGAGGAAGTAGGTTATGAAAACAAACATCAATATTGGCGAGTATGGGATCCGGTGTGGATTGCTGCGGTGCAGGAAAAAGCAGCGGTATGCACATTATCGTGCATTCTTCCTAATCGTCAATCATCTCATGCAGGAATCAAAATACGCCTCTTCCGCCAGACATGACGCCAGGGATTGCGTACAAGCTGTCTCATTAGGTTCACGACAACAACAATTACCGAATCCATGCAAGCAGGGGCAGCTTGATCGTTTGACCGAATCCATGCAAGCAGGGGCAGCTTGATCGTTTGACCGAATCCATGCAAGCAGGGGCAGCTTGATCGTTTGACCGAATCCATGCAAGCAGGGGCAGCTTGATCGTTTGACCGAATCCATGCAAGCAGGGGCAGCTTGATCGTTTGACCGAATCCATGCAAGCAGGGGCAGCTTGATCGTTTGACCGAATCCATGCAAGCAGGGGCAGCTAGATCGTTTGACCGAATCCATGCAAGCAGGGTCAGCTTGATCGTTTGACCGAATCCATGCAATCAGGGGTAGCTAGATCGTTCGTCTGACAGAGCTGCTGATTGAAATCGGCCATTACACAATAGGCCAGGGAGATACACAAGGAAAAAAGTTCGGCATCTGGTATTGTCGCAGATTGTATCAAATATGTTGGTCCGAATCAGATTCATTAAATTGCATGATTTTGACACACCAAAAACTTGGTTGGTGTAGTACATTTTTGATGCACCTTTGGGTTTAATTTTGTTGTTCTGATGAGTCACAATTTATTCACGAACTGTATAACGTATCTGCCTCCATGCCTGAGTGCATAGAGTTATGTTATTTATCTACAAATACTGCTCCAGACCAACTGTTGATAAACCACGAAACCCTATGCGATATTTCGTGAAATTTAATGTAATATCTGCAAACATGTGCGAAAATTTACTTTGCGTACCCATTACTTACTGCTCTACCCCATTGTTAACTGTATAAAAAGATTACTATTTTTTTCTTTCCAGTGTCGTCAGAAAACGTCCTCGTCTCCCGAAACTGTCCAATCCTAAGCCTCCAGCAAAGAGTCCTCTCTTAGGGCTCCCCACAGATAATGACGTCCCTTTTAAGCTAATGCTCCCAGAATACGATCTACACCTCCTCCGTCCTAGGTAACAGCATCGGTAGAAGGAAGAGACTGAAAGGATACTAAGCTGAAGGAGTGCGACACAAAAGGAGTGCGACCCAAACAGAGTCCGAAGGAAACCCGCGCGAAGGGTTTCACTAAAAAGTGTCAAAAAGCGAAGGAGACACACGAAGAGATTACCAAGCAAAGAGTCCTCGTTCAACAGAGGACGGAGTTGAGGCGAGAGGTGTCGCGGAGGGCTTAGACTACTGTGTTCTATTCAGTCTATCCGTCAACAGAGCACAATATATCTGGTTAACTCCATTCGGTTGCTATGGGCTTAGCATGAACACGGCTAATAAACTGCAAGTTCACGTAAAAAGTCATTTCTTTTGCAAACGAATTTATTAACAATAAATGTGTGGTTTATTTTCACACTTGCCCGCCGGCCTACTTTTCTGATGACTAAGTCTACATTGAAATTTCGAATATACGACCTATTATTTTTGTAAGAAAAATGATTTCGATGTTAGGAACAATTGCCATATTTTCTGAAATATCTCACCAGCAAGATACTGCGGATGCTCATACATTGTAACAGAGCAGCGATGTACCTTTTCCTATATTCTTCAGATTCGATACATATATAATGAGGTGAACATTCTTCTTTTCTGCCCAGCGCCAGCATAACATCGATCTTTTGGAATGCATCCACTGGAAGGGTACGGCAGTAAGAAAATAAGAAAGGTCATTGTAGGTTGCTCAGCGCCGTCGATGATAGCTTACCCAGGCCGTATTGAACTAGAACTGGGAAGCACAGACTGGCGTCTGAAGACAGATGGACTCTCTTCGCTGGTAGTGAAGAAAAAAAAAGTAAGGACTATGGACAAGCGGATGGGAATCGAGAGAGGGAGCCTGAAGGTAACAGACTAAACATGGTTCTTAAATTTAGGAGTGTAGTAAAGGGTGAGGTGGGGGAGGTAATAAACAAAGCTGGACTGTCAAATGGGAAACTTCAGAAACAATCAAATGAACATCATAAATCTTTTACTAATGAACTCTACAGATGATTTCAAGCAGATAACGAAAAAAATCGTAATGGCGAAAATATTAACACTATTTTGCTAGTAGAAAATATATGCACATATAGTGCCTAATTATTTTGTTCAATGAAATTAACCGTGAACGTAAATTAAAGACAAATTAACATAATTTGTAAAGAAACCTGATGTAGGAACTCAAAATTTGAAGCAGCCCTTAAAAGAATGAACTCAACTGTATCTTCAGAATGGAAGACAAAATTTAAGTTTTTTTTTAAACAAGAATCAAAACTGCACATCCCCCGTAAGCAGGCACTTTACCCATTATCAAACCTAACCATTTACTATAGTTCACTCACCATAACCCGACGAACTACGGTAAACTGATAATTATTAAAGAGAAAAAGCACCAAGACTTTCATAATAATTAATCTCAAAGTCAGTCTATGACGGATCAAAAATTGCGTTACTAAAATTTTCGATTCACAAGACAATAAATAGAAATTAAATCTGATAAGTTTGTTTGTGCTTTTAAAAATGGCAGAAATGCATAAAATTATGATAGTGAAAATCTGGAGTGGATATTTTGTACAGTCAACGCATTACACCACATACAATATTCCCACGACTACACACTTAAAACTGGGCTATGGTAGGTAGAGAGGACAGTATTTACAAACGTATGAAAAGATAGTTATCTTTGCATTCAAATGTATACAAAGATTATGCAATTGATACACGCAGTAACCACACATTGAAAGATTGACCAAGCGCGACACGATTAAACAAGTCGCCAAAACTCTCAGATTTCCCCATCCAGCCCTGACAAATCTTAAAATTTCAGACAAATACATCAATTAACAATTCGTTATTTGCAACACATAACAAAAATGTTCACGATCAACCCAAAAAAATTGCATTGGGCGAGCAGAACGTTAGCCCACACTCGCCAGCTCGTAACCGCAATGTTCCTGACAACAATATCAGTTTCGTGAAAATTAAATCATATTTCGTTAAAGCAACACAGAGTTCTAGGAGGTAGCTCTCCGCTAACCTTAGCGCCCCAAACGGCGTATATACGATGCCTTGCATTAGAAATGTTGACGGGAAATGGGTCAGACGGACGCAAACAGTGACATTAGCCTAGTACGGACTACAATTATAATAGCTACGAGCAAATTAACAATTTCAGTATATTAAAGCGGTATCATAGTTCAAATTTAGCTGCACGGTTCGTTTGAATTCAATTGAAATAACAATACTTGCGATGAAAATTTTCAAGATGTTGAGAAATAAGTTGTCTCAGAGCTGGTATCCCCTTGAGTCCAGTCTCATCAGATGTATCTGTTCGTTAGCCTTTGAAAAGATCCGTAACTAAATTTGTGTCAATAAATTGGTTCATTTCTAACGCTTCGGTGTAAATGAGGCTCAAATCAAATCAAATCACTTCTGACACGTAGGAATGTTTAACTTCGTAACCAGACTCTTGAACCGACCGAACGTCCGCTGACGTCCCCTTGCACCGATACACTCTCACCGAAGATGTAAATATGAACCATAATTTCATGAAAGGTTATGCCAGGTTCAATGAAAAAGATCTCCTGTGTTTCGGAATCCCAATCTAAAATAAAATCTTTGTTGATTGCCAATTTATAATTCGATGCTTTAAGATTACTTCTACTCATGGTATCAATTATTAAACAACAAATTTCCATTTGATATTCAAAATGTTTCGTCGTGACAACATAGGCTTGCATATGGCCCTACAGCTATAAGATCATTTTGCATTTTGAAAATCAGGCAAAGATAATTCCGACTTATCATCGCTATAAACGCAAAGAAATAGACTGAATAATTGATTGTCGGAAACAGAGGATGAACTTCAGTTGTAGAAAAACATTGATACGGGTGTACACTAGGGGATACTTGACCGGAAATCTCAAGATTAGGCCAGTTGCTACAGTTTGCATAACCTATTTCATGTAAATATGGGCGAGTCATTAAAAAATATGAAGGCACTCAATTTAACTGTAAATCGGTGTGATGCGCTTTAATTGTAAATTTATTTTTGAATCGTCCAGTTGATAAGTTACTCTGCAGTCAAATAATAAAAAAAAATGAAAGGTCTATCATATTTGTTATAAAATCAATTCACCATAGGATAATGGTATAAATTTAGAGTGACTAGATTTTTAAATTTGGGAAATGCCTTACAATTTATGAGTAACTGTTTCACCATTCATATGACTTTATATGCGATGACTTTGCTGGACGCGAACAAGCTCATCACAGCTTGGATCAGATTGAAGTCAAGTACTAATTCCAACCGAGTTTGAAATGTAATTAAATTTGGATCAAAAAGAGGTCCAGTTATCTGCGATAGTCTCTCTATTTAACTGGCGATAATCAATGCAAACGCGAATGGAACCATACTTCTCTCGAACAGGGACTACTGGAGAAGTGCAGGGAGATTTATTAATTTATATTACGTTCAACGGACTGATGTAATGGCACTGTTTTTCGATTCGTCAGAAATGGTAGTTGAAAAATGTCGTGGTCCACGAAAAATCAGTGCCCCATCGTTCAACTTAATCCAGTGCTTGGTCATACTAGCGTGCCCAATATTTTCATCACCGTGACACGTCCAGAAGAAGATTTCATCAAAATTTAATACCCATGTAACCTAGCTGATTGGTCAAATTAAGTGAGGGGAACCGATCTTTGTGTTCCATAGACCAGGACGCTGTACCTGACTCGCTACAATCAGGCAATTGCAACAACGACGAGACAGAACCTGTTGGTGCATCCTTTTTAAACTTTGCGTCGCCATCATTCGCAATTAAGAACAAATGCTTGTTTTTCTAATTCACAATACCCATTCTTCCGTGCAACCAATCTAGGAAATTTAGTCTGAAGTCCATTATCTGAATATAACAGCATATCGTCCGATGACTGACTTTGTGGTATCAGAGAAATTGTGGATAACTTTCTCGTATATGACACCGGTATATAT